>JAJMHP010000101.1:0-43820 GCA_030583235.1 Metschnikowia lunata
GGGGGGGGGGGGACGCGAGCCTACGTCAGAAGAACATTGTAAACAAATTCAAAAAAAGCTATGTGGAATTGAAGAAGTTCTTTTAACTCTCAAAGAGGTCGGCCATTCTTCAGTGCTAGGTCTTTTTCCAGGGAATCAGGTGGGGTACGAAGGACCGGAACGATGTAACAGAATATTTTATATGCCATAACTGGCATCATACAGGCATGACATGGAAGTTGAGAATCTACAGAAATACCCGGGTCGATCGAAGAAGAGAACGAGCATGACGGAAGCGTAAAGCAGCTTTATAGTTTGAGTGGCATTGAAGAATCCATCGCCACAGACAGATATCTTCAACTGATCGCAGCCAAAATGCCGCCCGAAACCCAGGACATGCAACGAGCGTGCAACCTAGCAGCTCTAGATGGAGGATGGCGAAGAGATCATAGAGGTGACAAGACAGTGACCAGAGAAACAAATTCTCGGTCTCATAAATCACGATACAGATGCCCAAATGTTAGACAAATTCAACTGTTAGACAAATTCAACTGTTAGACAAATTCATATGTTAGACAAATTCAAATGTTAGACAAATTCAAATGCTAGACAAATTCAACTGTTAGACAAATTCAAATGCTAGACAAATTCGAATGCTAGACAAATTCGAATGCTAGACAAATTCGTAGAAAACTTGGGTGGGCATGAAATCAAAAGATATAGAAATTTGTCAGTTGAGTCAAGTCTATAAGGGCAGAAGCCAGTACTTCAAAAAAAGAGAGAAGATGAGAGCCTTGCATCAATGATTGAGTTTTGAGGGATTTCTAGTCTTAGTGTACTTAGTCACATGAAAGGAAGTGTCTGGGTGAACTGATGCTGTTCGTTATATCGAGAAAATTCACACAAGTGTCTGGTGGAAGTAGTACATGCAGACTCGAATTCTGCACACATGCCTGGTTCCGTTTTATTGCAAGGCCGGTGGTCAGGAATATAGCATCCCCTATAGTGGGAATAGACTGTAACTACATGGTTATTAGAGTTTGAAAAAAGCGGGAGGGAACCTTAGCTATTGGCGACAGTTTTTTTTTTTTTTTTTTTCATCACTCGTCGCCTCGTTACAGTCTATACTGTTCACAAGCATGAATGAAATTTACAGTGTTGTTGAAAAATAGCGATGTGCGATTATATTAATCGTAAATAGTTACACAGTAATTTCGATATCGCCAAATTGCGATCTCGATATGGACGAATAAGAATATGACTATCCAAATATAGTAAAAATAATTTTTCAAAGTATAGTAAAAGTAATAAGCCGAACATAGAGAAGATTTCAAGAAATATACTATTTGTCAGCAGCACAAGGCACATTGTGAATCTAAAAACAAAAGAATCTCTGGGACAAGAGGCATCACTGGCTTGGAATTCTAGGGCATCTGCTAGTGAAATTCAACTCATGACGCGGAAGCAGAGGTTGCCATGCTTTGTTGCACTCAGAATCAAGGATTATGTGATCTGTTTGAGTGTTCTTATAAATGATTTGGAAATCATGACCAATTATGAGGATGAAGAGGCTGCCGAGTTTGCACTGCTGTAGTTATAAACTGATCTGATTAGCCTGGTGTTTTGATTAAGTAAGTTTGCTTAATTACCTTCACGACAGCAGTTCCGAGATGCATGTCAAGAAGCTAGCTAGGATGAAAATTTTTCCCAGAAAATATCAAACTAGGCGTGTCTATCAGAAGACGGGGTCGAGTTAAATTGATGATGAAGTGTTCGTCCATTACCCACCCAAACTGTTCAGTGGTCGAGATTCAAAAAGAATATTTATTTCTGAAGGCATATTATAATATTTTGCGATAATTATAGTCATATTAATTTTACAATTAGTTAATTATAATTAAGCCATCTATTATAATAATATAGTAAATAGTGAAAAAAATGGCGATTTAGATCTAATTCGCAACACTGAATAAAAAGTATGAATATTTCGGGAGTCCAGTAACACCTTAGCATTCTGCAGCAGCAAGGATTGTGTGCAGGGCGATTCGAGCTTTGAGCCGTACCGCTGTTACTGGATAGAATGAACTTTTCTAGGTTTAGGTCTAACGTTACAACATGCATCAACTAAGTCCTTGTAAAGAATTTGTCAACGGTTGACTGCTCACCAGTAGCCTTTCTTTTTCTTTTCAGTCATGCTAACATCCGCTTGGGATAAAGAAGCTCGGCTCTATCCCGTTCATTTTCATTCAAATATTCTAGAGCTTTCTCGAGTATACGAATCATCGCATGATGGATGACTTTAGGTTTGTATTCGACGTTACGACCAGGCTCTTCTGTGTAGGTTTTGGTAGAAACTGATGCCGGTGAACTATCATCACCTTCGTCATCGGGTTCAGATTGCTCAGGCTCAAACTCACCTAAGAATTCGTCCCAACGTACGGGATCCTCACTAATTCCCATGCGATGAAGTCAAGCAATCTTTTGGTTGGGGCCAGTATCTTCTTCAGCAATATTGTTTTCCGAATGTTGAGTATAAGAATCTTCTACTATCTCGATATCAGAATCATCCGTCGTATTTGCTGTTGTTTCGCTGCCTGAGTCATCTTCAACGATAACTTCTGGGTCGCTCAGGCTTATCAGCTGGCTTGACCCGACAAGTTCATCTCTTTGTCCCTCTACTTGTCCCTCTACTTGCAGAAGGAATCAATTCACAATAGCCAGTATGGCTCCAACAATTCGAGATGATAGCCTGTGTAACATTCTTCCAAGCAAATACAGTCCACCTCAAAGCTTGAACCAAAGGCATTTGAGGCATTACCCCCGGATGTTGCCTCTTTTTGGCTTTTGATTCAGCGTCATCAATGAAGTAATCCATATACTTCGATTTGAAAGACCTGATAATACCCTGATCAAATCGAATTGATCTGGTCTTTATACCAACTTTGGAGCTGCTTCTGTGCGGGATGTGGATTCTTCTTATAATGTTCCAAGAGCCTCTCAGCATGTGTCGGCAAGATCATTCCTCTTGAACGCTTCTTGTGGTAATTTTTGATGAGGTGTCTCTTTTTGAATGTCCTTTGAATGTCCTTTTGAATGTGCTTGTTCGAGCAATCGTGAAAGGAGCCGAGATTTTGAGCTAAATTTGTCAAGGGGGCGACGTGTAGGAAACTCCCAGAGTTGTACTGATCGCATGAAAGCGAAGGAACGTCTACATGTGGCATTGTATCAGTTTAAGAAAATCTTTTACAGTGATAGCCCCAGAATCCCCAGATATGCAACCAGTTTTTAGTTACCGGGAGTCAGAGAATAATGGGCTGAACATGTCGAATTTCCAGAGATTCTGGAATCTTGTATCTAATATTCATTGGGACCCTTGAATATTGATATGAATATTTCGAGAGTCCCGATTTTTTGCAAAATTTTCGATGCTTATAAACAGAATAGACTGTACATTCGCCATTCGCGGGCTTGGCTTGAACATTGAATGGACATGAAGGAGGAGGTGGAAGCCGTTGCTTAAGGTATGAAAAATACAAGAATAAGAGAAGGACAGTAATTATAAAAAAGCCTAAGAATAACTAAAAGAGGGAAGGAAAGGTTAAAGGACTAAGGCAGTGACGTTTCTTCCGACCCTCAATTGGTTCTTTTTTTTTCAAGGCGAGCAGTGCAGTTCGTACTACAATACCGCACTGCAATACCGGGCAATGCTCCCTTCACCATTCTCATGTCTCATCTTATTTCCTCGCCTTTGTTTCGATTCTAATTTCCCGTTTGAGCTTCCGCCACTTTTTTTTTTGCATTTTGTCTTCCCTGTTGGTCAGGTCAGTTCAAATTCCTAAGCACACCAACCAATCACATTAGCACACGGTTTTGCTGTTTTTTTCTTCCCATTCATAACTTTTACTGTGGACCAGGATTAAAAGAGGACTGCTGAAATAATGCTACTTCCGCGAGTAAGGGCGCACGGGTGACTCCTTTCTTTCGGGGCTTGGGTGGCTTTTTTTTTGTATCTTTCTACATTTTTTTAATTTTTTTTTTTTCACCCGTACATCTTTCCATTTTTTCGGCTTATTTGTTTACCTTTCCCTTTTTTTTATCTTTCTTTTTGCATACTCAGCGCATTTCCAAATAGACTTGGGGCTGACCAGGCTTGGTTTAAGGTTCTTATCGCCATGCGATATAAACTATTATTGCGTATTCAGATCCCCGAAAGACATTTCGTCGGCCTACTTTTGAAAACAGACAAAGAAACAGAACTAAGAAATGAACAAAGCTCTTGGAAACTCAACAAAGAAAATTAGACTGGATAAATCAGCAATTTCACAAGTAGATATCGGAAGATGGTCAACCTCTAGATAAGATAAGATAAGATTAGATAAGCCAACATTGATAGGTCAGATGATAGGCCCAACCAGAACAGGTTCAAATTCCGAACATTCCCGGAGGATTTCGGAACAAAAGCCCCGGTGTTCGGGTACATAGTCCGCTTGTGGTGAATTTATCGGTGGGTGGAGAAAGAGGCGGAAGAAAAAAAAAAATAAAAGATGAGGCGATCAATGTTGCGTAGGCATGTGGTTGCGAAAAACTTAAAAGCCTCCATGCATGCGAAGTTGCAGCAAGCCCGGGGGCTTATTTCCACGAGCAAAAAAGATTGACCAAATGAATGAAAAGATAAATGAATTAGTTGAAGGAAAAACGTATCAATAAGTAGTTGAGCGAAAAACGAATGAAGGAATAATTTATGCACTTTTTAATTTTTTACTTACACCTTCAAAAACACAGGGAAGATAAACAATGAGAAAAAACCATGCCCCAATATGCCACTTCAGACCTTTTTTGAGCTTTCAAGTTCGCGCCTCTTTTCTCCGATTGTCTCGCACGCACATAATGTTACGGGCCTAGTTTAGAATTAGCTGCCGACAATGAAGAAGAGCAGGCGATTGTGTTAGAACGTGTTCTCAAAAACTTTGTACCAACTCTTTCACTTTGATTAATCAGCCGAAAAATGGGATGTGGACTGGAAAAGGTGGGGATTTCTTTAGAACAACTCTGGCCCTTGGGTCACGTGCTAGGCCTTATTTTCACTCTTACCTCACTCTTACCTCACTCTTACCTCACCCTAGACACTACTTCCCTCTTACATTACCCCGCTATCTGCAAAATAAGATAACAGAATGGAAGTGAAATCAAGAGCATTGCCGTTTTTGGCAATTTCTGACCACATTGCAAGGAACTCCGAGTTCCGGCTTGGTGCTTTGGTGGGTTCCAGGCACCCGGAATCAATGACGATTTCTGACGCGTTTGATGTCAAACACAATGGAGATTTGATCGATATTTCTCACTTAAAAAAAAGGTTGGCTTTGGTGCAAACGGTTTCTCCATCGGTTGGGCTTGTTGGCTTTTACACATGCGAAGAATCTGACCGCATACCGTCTGATCTACACTCAAATATGGCGAGGGCCGGTTTTGAAGACGCGTTGGTTTTCGTGGCCCCATCAAGAAATGGCAAATTTCGGTGCTTTTTATTGGAAACTGGGGTGGAGCTCCCCATCAAAATCGTGCCTGTGGACGCAGAGGTGACGGCGGTGTCAACCGTCCAAAATCACGCCAATTATTCTCAAAAAGATGGAGCGTTAAGTCTTGATTCCGAGGCATATTTGGCGGCTTCCTTCGGTCATTTAGAAGAGCGCGTCAGGAAGATCCTATCGGTGGAAAATGCGAGTCCTGAGATGGAAAAGCAGATTGTTTATTTGGCCCAACTAGTGCAGGGGTATAAAGAGGCACCTGAATCAGACTCACATCTGCTCATTCTGGCGCAATTGTCTTTGCTTGCATCCCAGATTGCCACCACCGAATGCGCCAACGCCCTGGCGAATATCCAATGTGCAACCATTGATAAAAGGGGCTACAGAGTGCCTACAAGTGCATGGAGGGGATAGGGAAGAACAGAGTACTTTCCAAAGCCCTCCAAAACACTCCAAAACACTCCAAAACACTCCCCATTCTATCCAAACCGTTTATTTCTCTATCTTCTATACTTGGTGGGTAACCACAATACCCAATTATGTCTCTCCTTGGCCTGATTTGGTCTCCATCATATACCGGTTTTTCTGCTGCAGCGTGGGCACTATCCGGTCCTGGACCTCGCCATGACGCTTTTTATAGGCAAAAATCATGTTGGCATCGTCAAAACCAAACTTTTTCGTGAGCTTCAGATAAAACAATCCACAAGCATTGCACAAGGTTCGGCTGCCGTCGGGCCCCCTTCTCCATTCGGGTGTTTGTGTCAGCTGGCAGTGTGAGCAAATGGTGTCGGACTTCTTTTTCCGCCCTCTCTTTTTGGTTGTTGGTCCTTGTGCATTATGCTGGTGTGGTGGTGGTGGTGGCGGTGGTGGTCCGTGGTTTAGCTGAACCGACGTTCCTGAGTGTGTTTGGGAAGGATAATGTACTTGGTGATGCACTTCTACTAGCGGAGGCTCACCTGGATGTTGGAATCCAGACCGAGGATCAAACTGGACCCTTTGCCAATGGTTGACTGTCATAATTTGCTCTTGGATTTGCGGGTGAAAGTGAGGAAAAGGTGCTGGAACATAGTGCATTTCCTGGTGCTGCATCGGCGGCGGCGGCGGTTGTTGATGTTGATGTTGATGTTGTTGATGTTGTGGTTGTTGTTGTGGCTGAGGCGGCTGAGGCGGCTGGTAAGCAGGGCGCAAATTTCCCTGATGGTTGATTTTGGTCAAGATTTCGTCGACGGACGGAAGCCGTTGTTGGCGACTTTGCGCTTCTGTGTTAGACAGAGAATACTCTCTGGTGAGTTCCCGCTCGGGCTCGGAAACGGCGCCCCTGCTTGAAGGCGTGACTATTGGAGGATTCCACAAGTTGGGGTGGGAGGAACGGCTTGCTTTTTCCCACGAGGAATCGTACATTTTCAAAAAATGGGCTAAAGGTGGTGAGCAGAACCTAGAACAATCTAGCGCCAGGGAAGAACGGCTTCAAAATGCAAATATCAAGGACAACAATAAATCAGAGAGAGGAAAAATCTTTTTGCTTGTTTGCAAACATGGCCAAGATAAATCTCGAGATCGAAATCTTGGGTTAGTGGCCACAGACGAGCGAGGCATACATTAAATGTGGGGCATGTCAAAATAGCGAGATTTCAACCGGACAAGCAGGAAGTTTTAGAGATGATGGTGGCGGAGAGCAGATGGGAAAAGCAGGAATATCCAGCACATGAGGAGAAGTGGGCATATTTTTTTTTTTTTTTTTGGTGTTGGATCTACGTCTAGATTCCGCTTGACCATGGTCGATTGCATATCTGAGCGTGCTGCAACAGCACCGAAGCTCATGCTAGGGCAGAATAAGGACAGAACGAAGGACAGAAACAAAGCAAGCAGAACGAAGGTCCAATGGGTGAATAACGAGATGCCATTCAACAACGGAAAGTGGACAACAACAAGAAATAAAAAAAATCAAAGAAAATGGATAATGTGTTTTGTTCCGCTCTTCTCATCCGTGTTTAACTAAGACTTGAGGGTTACAGGAGAAGCTGGAGAATGTCCTTCTTGTCTGTCTCGAACTTCCTGACTGGAGATATTTTCTTGCACACAAGAGATGGTCTGCATGTGCTGCATGTTTGCGCGGGAGTAAATGCACGGGCACCCTCGTATATGCCGTACCCACACCTCAACAGCATCCTGAAAGCACCCTGACAGAGGTACAGCACCTTGGCACCATTCAAGTCTGTCTCGTTTTTTGTTTGATCCTGCTTTGTTCCCTTTTCCTCAAGCAAAATCGACCACTTGCCATGCTCGTATCTGCGGGCTGTGCCAAGAGGCATTTTTTTTTCATTCTTCTTGGTTCTTTTTTTTTTTTTTTTTTTCTTTTTCTTCGCTTTTTTTGTTCTCTTTCATTTGAACCCATCAACGTACGCGATCGCAACTCCTGCTACCACGTGGACAAGATTGATGTGGATTGATGTCCCCATGTCTTAGCTTTAGTCCTGAAGAAGAGAATGTTTATGGACCCATCAAGTTAAAACAACGGAACGCTCTTTCCTCAAACCGCTTCGTTTATACATCCCTCTCTTCCTTTACCCCTGGATATATCTCCTTCTTTGTAAGTGGCCTGAGATGCCATCCTTTGACATTTTGTGCCAAGATTCCGATCAAAACGAGATCCTATCTCAGATTCGAAACATGGCTGGCTATGCTCGAAGGGGTAACAATGATGATGTTGTTGTTTTTGGGCGATGTAAAAGATATGCGGGCGAGGCCTGTTATGCTTTCCATTGTTGGTTGTGTGTTTGATCGGAGATGTGCATGTTGGCCGTTGGAGCGTGCATATCTGCCAGTCATAGCCGGGCCCCAGACAAGAAAGAAGAACGCCACGCTTAAAAAGCGCAATTATAGAGGCTGAAAAAGATGGAAAAAAGCGCAAACTGAGCCGGGGCTGGTATGACGGATGCTTTGAGGGGATAGTCGGATAAAACACTTTTTTCCCCATGAAAATGGCTTGAGTATTGCTTGATTTTGGACTGATATGGACTGATATGGACTGAATACGACCATTCTTTCATCTACATAGACGGCGAGACGGCGCATTGTTAGCAGGAACAATGCTCGACAAAGAAAAAACTGAGAAAGCACGAATCAAGATTGCAATAACATTTAAAGATTGCACCCGGATAATGCGGAACCCAGACGGTTCGAAAAGCGTTGTTCCAAGAAGGAACGACGGAATGAAGAAAGGAAGGAAAATGATCTAGATTTTGCAATTCGATGCCCCCCCCCCACTAAAAAGAGCAGAGTCAGAAACTGTCCCGAGGATGACGCAAGCTACCCCTTTCTTTTTATGTTGCAAAAAACAAAATACTCGGGATGATTGGCCATACCGGAGAAATTACGAAATAACGCCAAGAATTGTGCCTTTTCAGGCGTGGGGTTCAGGGCCGGAGGCGTAAGCAACAAGCCCATTACTCATACACTGAAGATTCAAAGCAGAAGGGACCATCTATGCAAAACAGCGTCGTTGGTTGTGCAGACGGGCCCAAAAGCTTAAATTGAAGATATCATGGGAAAAAATGGGGGACATGCTTAGATGGTGCATATTTAAACTTTCACCCATTCGCCGCACCTGCCAAGCATTTGCCTCATTACGACCATCGTGCGGCATAACGCCGGCAATAGTAGCATTATTAGCACGGCCTTCGCCCCCGATGGGGTAAATGAGCCGAGGATCACGTTCGATGTTGCAATATTTGTTTGATTGGGTTTTGAAAAGCCTCTTTTTTTCTTTTTTTCTTTTTTTCTTTTTTTGTGCTGAGTACCATGGGGATGGAAGCGGAAGAAAGGATGCAACGTGATAAGCTTTTCGGATATTGAGCCGAGGAAATACTTCTTCTTACAGCATAGGTGACAGGTGGAGGTCACAAGTGGGGGCTGAGAGAGATTGACGAACGAAAGAATCAAGCAAATAAAAGGAGAAGAGGATAAATTTGAAACAGAGCCGAAACACGGTTGAAACGATGGAAAATTGTGGTTTTTGAGGAAGTATTGGCGTGACAATGGGCCTCTCTTTTATTATCGAGTCGCAGGGGTATTTTTCTCACCCAGCTTTGGCAGCTAGGAAAAAAGATCGGATACGCGAGCTATCAGTTGACCTTGATCGCCAGCCCGTCCTGCACACAGCCCGCGCCGCCCCGGCTGAAGATAATTTCCCGCGTCCGGCGGCAGAACAGCTCAATTGCCGCATTCGGGGAGTCACCTCCCACATGCCCGCGAGGCGTTGCCCATGCCCCTGCGTCTAGTGATGGTTGTACCGGCAAAAGTGGGCGACGGAAGGACGGTGCGCGGCGGCAGCCCTGTTTCAGATTGTCAAACCTGAAACACGCACCCGTTCGTATTTAGACTCTGGCTTGCCACACTTCAAACACGTTTTGTGGAGGCCCGTTTCGATATTTACGATCCCCTAGTTGTGGAACCTTCCTGGCGCTTTCCTTTTATATTGTGCCTCAGGCCCGTTTGAACTTTGTCTGTTGTTGATCTTGTTGAAACCGCCACCTGTCCAGCCAGCTTCATTGCTACTGCTTTCCGCTCGTTCCGAAACACTGCCCAGACACACTTGAAACACACCTTCATTTTTCTTTCGGTTTCATCTATTGGCTATTGGCTTTATCTATTAGCGTTGTCGTTGGGTTTGTTAATCAGCGTCGCTTATTGGATTGGTGTTTGGAGTATCTTTGATTTAGTCTTGTTTCATGTCGCTCATCACGGAAGAGGTGAGGGAGTCGCTAAGTCTCGTGGAAGACCTCAAGTTTTTTTTGGCAACGGCGCCAGCCAATTGGCAGGAAAACCAGGTGATTCGCCGCTACTACCTCAACAATGACGAGGGTTTTGTTAGTTGTGTGTTCTGGAACAATTTATATTTCATCACCGGCACGGATATTGTGCGGTGTATTCTCTACAAGTTCCAACATTTCGGGCGCACAGTGACGGACCGCAAGAAGTTTGAAGAAGGCATTTTTTCCGATCTCCGCAACCTCAAGGCCGGCACCGACGCGGTGTTGGAGAACCCAAAGCTGGAGTTTTTGGAGTTTTTATACAAGAATTCGTGTCTCCGAACGCAGAAAAAGCAGAAGGTGTTTTTCTGGTTCAATGTGCCCCACGACAAGCTCATGGCGGACGCTCTAGAACGCGACATTAAGAAGGAAAAGGCAAATCAGACCCCGACTTCGGTGGCGCTGCGAGAGCCGGCGCTCCTGTTCAATTATGTGGAGGATAAGACAAAGTCTCTTTATGAGCAGCTCTGCGAGCACTTGGGCCAGCTGAAATTCGAACCGGCCAAACTGGAAGTGGCCAGCAACGGTGGCCTGGACCTTCCAGAATATGATTCCAGCGGCGCGGCCCTAGTGCCACTGAAACTCACTAGTGATACAAGCTATACGAGTCAGTATGCCAGTCAAAACGAGAAGCAAAGACAAAGTCAAAGTCAAGAAAAACATGAAAACTGTGAAAATCTTGAGAAGCTTCAAAGTCGTCAAAGCCACCAAAACCACCAAAACAACCAAAACCACCAAAACAACCAAAACCACCAAAACCACCAAAACAAAAACTACACCACCGCCAACGACGACCACGACGACGATGACGATTTCCCGCTCGATTACGTCGACCAGATTTTAAATGGACACGACGCCTTTGGTGCCAACGCTGGTACAAACGCTGGTCCTGGATCTGGTCCTGGATCTGGTCCTGGATCTGGTCCCGGCTCTGGGGGCTCCGACTGGGCCGGGCGCGACTACGCTGGCCGTGACTACATCACGCTCGATACCCACCCCCTGCACGGCGGAGCTTCAGGCAACTACGGCACGGCTTTTGACTCGGATCTCGAGCATTTGGATGCGTCGGTGTTCCAAAATGCGAACTCAGTCAATGTCGTGAGCAACGACGACTATCTCATTGAGCAGACGGTGCCTGCACGTGGTGGGGGCGCAGGTATAGGTGGAAGTGGATTTGGAGGCGGAGGTGGATTTGGGGGTGGTGTTGGAGGAGGATTGTTCTCGCCGTCGCTGCTCTTCTACCCTCGTCTGGCCAAGTTTTACGACGAGCAGGCGTTTTTGCACCAGCCCATGGGGTTTACGCCAGTCCTGCTGTTTCCTCAAATGCCTCCCTCGGCTCTTATGGCTCTGGTGGGTCCTTATGGGTACGAACTGCTGGGGTTCCACGTACAAGACGGGCCTTCGATGTACCCCCACATGGCGTACGAGTCAGACGTGCTACATCCGCAGTTGACGCCACTAGCACCGCTCGCGCTGTTTGGGCAGATGCATTCGGTGTACCCGATGATGCAAATGGATGCAGGCGGGCCCGTTTATGGGTATCCCGGGTACCCGGACGAGGTGGAGGCGCTTATGAGAGGTAGTATGGCGTCCCAGAGACAGCAGGAGGTGAGCAACTCAATGATGCGCAAGCGTAAGCAGCTTCTGAACTCACAGGGTGCTCTGAAGGTGGCCAAGACCCACCGAAGTGCTCATGCGAGTTCCATACTGCTGGGTGATTACGAGTCAAAACTGCAGGTGCAGGTGAAGAAGGAAGAGGCTGGTGGTGGTGGTGATGGGATCACTGAGAATTCCCTTACAAGTGCCATTCCAGGGATCGACGGGGTAGATGGTACCGACGGAACCGATGGAACTGATGGAACTGATGGAACTGATGGAACCGATGGAACTGATGGAATCATTGCTGGCACCATTCCCGGGACCATTCCAGACCATTCGTCCAGCAAAAGCATGTGACTGGCTGTCGCATCGTCCGACTATCTACATCATCCATCTGCATGCCACATCCTTAGTGTACGGTGTCTAGTCTGTCTATAAGCATGAATAAGAATCACCTTCAGGTGGTGAATATTTCGATTTCCAGCAGTGTTCCCTTTCGGTCAGCTCATGCTTCTATTGAATAAATACGTACCTCTTTTTTCTGGCGAACCACTACAATTACTCGTATCTGAAGAATAAGATATCGCTATCGAGTAGAAAACTAGCCTTCTCAATAAATACACCAGACAAACACTTTTTCTTCTTCTTTTGTTTCCTCTTCTTTTGTTTTCACTTTTTAATCTTCGTGTAGACGATAGAATTTCGGCTTTTCTAACGCTAGAAGCTTACTCAAAGATAAAACGATCCTCATAGCCGAGTCTCCCTTCAATATAACTTCTAGCTTATTTGATCAAACGAATGAATCATTCGATAACTGTTGGCCTATTTTTATTTATCCAATAACTCGAAGTGATTTTAAAAGTCTTCGTGTATTTAGAACATGACCCGGATATCATAGAATAAAAGTGATAACTTTGGGACTGAGCAAGAACTGACTCTTTGAGTGCTTTCACCGAGCAAAACAAGTCTCGTAAACATTAGCGACTTTGATCTCGATCCAAGATAAAACTATTGTTTACGCACT
This sequence comes from Metschnikowia lunata, assembly GCA_030583235.1. NCBI lineage: Eukaryota > Fungi > Ascomycota > Pichiomycetes > Serinales > Metschnikowiaceae > Metschnikowia > Metschnikowia lunata. The sequence goes on from JAJMHP010000101.1 coordinate 12,939, forward strand.
GCTATGGCTTGATTAGACTACCGAAATTTCTGGCAAATAAGGTGAAGATATCGATTCACGGAGCATTCCCCGAACTTCGTACCAGCTCAGGGAGCTAATTAAGAAGGGTGTAGTAGTAGTAGACTGCCGCTTACATGTTAAGAAGGCTCCTGGATTTTTATCAGAGCAGAAGGGACTTATGGACAAGCTTCAACAAAGTCCGCAGCGGCGTTGGTGGATACTGATTTGTGGTGTTTTTTAGCCTCCAACAAAAGTTTGAGTCCGGCCCGAGAAAGAGTTATTTTTTCTTTTTAAATGATATTTTATGAATTTTTCATACTAGCAACATCACCGGAACAAGTCTATGTCTACATGGGTACGAAAAATATAATGAAAGGAATAGTATATATCAGGCGACTTATTGAATACACATAGTTTACTTGAGGGCGAAAGTTATATTTTTAGATTGGCTTTAGTTTTTCTCGCAAAACACATCTCTTATTCATTCAATAGAAAAGCTTATCTGAAGTATCTGAAGCCATCAGCAGCCGTCACAGGTTGAAGCTGGAAGTGTCTTTTCGAGGAATGCTGCCTTTCTCTGCATCCCGATAGCCTGGGCTCTCAAAGATGCTGATATTACTTGCTTCGAGGTGACACTTGGGTAATTGAAGGAGTCTACGGCGTGACATTGATAGATAATCAAGGAAGAAACAATACTGCCACATTATTGATCAATTTGACCTGCGAGCTATGTGGACCTGCGAGCTATAATGTTACGTTGCACGGCATCTATTTTCAGAATCCTCTGTTTCTAGTTGAACCCCAGCTTTTATGCTGGGACCTCGCAATACCAGATAAATATTTCTTTCTTGACGTGTAATAGTTTCATCAAACGTAGTCTATAACCATCACAAATTGACTACTTGGTAACGAACTCTGCAAGATAAAAAAACATTCAGTGATTGCAAATACCATATCATCTGCTTGGAATCAGATACCCAAGTTTTCAACATCCAAAATGTGCGAAATCTCCAAGAGAAGTCCATGATAGTATCTCAACATAACCCGACTATTCCAAATTGGGAAAGCTATTGCATGGTCCTTCAGCAGTTTGATCAATCAAATGTTCATCGTATCCTTTTGGCTTGGACATTGACTCAATAACTGCGGCTCTTGGGTATTCCCGGAAGAAATAAAAATATGTCGAGAGAAATAACTCACGCCACTGATTAGAAGCATGGACGATTTTCAATTTATAGCTGTTCAGCAAGTTTTCGACAAGTGAAGGCTTTCGTTTCCCTCATAAAAGAATCATACCCTCTACGATATTCAAACAATAGCAGGGACTCGAGAGATGCACTGAACTCCATCTGATTGCTAACTTTAAGATTTCAGTACTCGACATAATCATACTCTTCCGTGTAGATTTCAGTATCGAGCAACACCCACAAACCATCATCTTGCAGTCCCTTATCTTTGGCAGTTTTCATATTTTAGCAAATATCCTATCTACAATTCTGTCCCATATCAATCACCAGACGTCCTTCCACAACATGGACATTTGTATGTATATTCGCTTGGAAACCTTAACCAAACAGTCCACACCAGTCTTTCCCGAAACGAACACTACACAATTCTCACCACTTCACACCATGTAATCCCCTCGCTAGTCCTGGCTAGATCTGGCTAAAGTACTCGATTATACGTTGCTGAGGTACTGTCAACAACAGCATCACCTCCATCATCGCTTCGTATCCCGAACTTGTTCTCTCCGATGTCGACACCTCATCACTGTTGATTCTCGCCGCTCGGTAAAGACGCCCGTATATTTCAATCACAAGTTTGCGGATTTCGGATTTTTCATGAGAGATGAACCGGCAAACAGCACCGTCAACCTTTGCCACAAGCGTCCCATCGACCGACAATACCAATGTGTCCACAGACACCAATTTGAACAAGGATCCGAGAGTGAATTTGAGCGATCCAAAACTGAGGGTATTAGCCCGGCAAAGAGTGTCAACGGCAATCTGAGTGAGATCATGGCTGGAGTACATTCCACATAGTACCTCGTCAAAGGTCTCTCCAATGGCAATTTCAAGCGTATGGAGCGGTTCCACCACCTGAAGCCCGCTCAAATCCACAAGCAATTCCCACAACCTGTAGATCTCCACGCGGTACCTATTCACCAACAACTGCTTAATGATCATGAGTCCTCCCACCAAGTGAGAGTGGTCGAAAGTCAAGAACTTCATCACGGCGTTCTCCGCTAACAAGAATCCTTCTTTTTTCAAGAAATTCATGAGCGAGTCGGGCTCCGGTACACGCAAGTACTTCAAAGTGGTTGCAATGGCGGTCTCGTCGGCCGTACCTGCAGAGAGCTCTTCACATAACGAGTGGAAATCGGCCTTGGAGTATCTCTCCGCGTCATCTTGCCCGTAGTGCAATGTCATCTTGGCCATGAGGAAGTTGAACCAATTAAGCTCGGTGAAGTCGTAGTCTCGGACCTTTTGCGGGGATCCTGCTTTTGAGTCATCGTAGATATTGATGGGCCGATTCCGGCTGGATAGCTTATGGAGCGGATCGACTTTTTCAATGAAGGTTTCGATCGTGTTGGTGTGTCCCGTGAGCCTGACCGAAGCAAAGTCTTCAACCAACTCGTGCAGCCCGTCACCATTAGATACAAAAGGTTTATACTGGGTGGACAAATCGGGTTTTTGCGTGGAATTGAAGTCGACCACCTCGAGCTTTATACCAAGGGCCTCGTCGCCCTGTTCTTCCAAATGTGCTTCGCCCCGAATCTCCTTTGTTTCCCCTACTTCCCCATCTTCAGGGTGAAACTCCTTACTCTGGTCCATGGACTCATCCTCTAGTACACCTTTCCCAATATCTTCAGAATCAAGAGGTTCCTCCATTATAACGTCCTCTTCCTGAACAATCTCCATCACGGGCGGCTCCTCAAGTCGTATGTGTAGTTCCTCCGGAGGACTAGCCAGCTTCGTGGCCATAAACGAATCTTTGAGGTTCACAACAGCATCATCCACTGAAAAACGGGGCTCCAGCTTCACTTTTTTCGGTGGTACCACCATGGTAAAGTCGGAGGGGTACTTGAGCGGCGAAAAATGGTCGAAGCTTTTGCCCGGAGAGATCCGTGTAAGCTCAGACATGCTAAACAATGTTGGGTCTGTGTTCCGGAACTCCAACAGATGGTCGATTCCAACCATAAGCTCGATTTCCTGCTTTCCGGAATTGGCAGCTTGCGAAAGCTGCGAGACAAATAACTTGGAGTTGATCGCATAGAGAGTGCAGAGCAAAGTTTTGAAATCGGCCATCATTTGAGACCGGTAAAGAACGGGGAAGAGCTCGAACAAAACACCAAGCAATTTGCTCATGTTCACGTCGGTGATGGGGATTTTGCCCGTGGCGTACATGAGCATCCGCATAAGCATCGTCAAGATCCGGTCCTTGAACTTGATGTACTGGGTGATCACCAGCTTCTCGAAGATATCATTAAGCTCAAGCACACACAAAAGCATCGCCACCACCGAGACATAAACATCGTCAGATGAAAACAACGGCAACATTAGCTCAAAGGTTTCTTGCACTGGCGGAAGAAAAATACAAGCCATGCGTAAAAAGTCTTCGTGAGGAAGCCACGTGAAGGTATGTTTCAAAATTAAGCCATTTGCTTCGAACAACGGCCGGAGTACCGTTGGATTTGAGCTCAGAAGCTTTTGAACAGCTGCTGCCGTTTTGTTGGGGATTTGTTCCGCGTTCAAAATGGCTCGGCGAAGCAAACGAATGCCCTCATTCAAGGAAGGCTCGTCTGAAGCAGCAAGAAGCTCAGAGACTTTGATTTCTGGCCTTTTCGCGTCTTTCGGTGCGCTCTCTATACCTGGTTTCCCATTGTGGCTTGAGTCACGGTTGCTATCGTAGCACTTTTGGAAGCTATGGTCATTGAAAGACCCGGATCTCGCATGTTCCACCTTTTGGTGTTCCACTATGGACGTTGCACGCGATCTACTCTGATTTCGGCCGGTCGAAGGATGTGCAAATGTCGACTGGGCATAGTGGGGCTCGGAAGCACTCTTTGGGCCAGCCAAAGGGCGCCCTAGTTTCTTGGTTACGCTTTCCGGGGACGAATTGGGTGATTTTGATTCAGATTTCATCATATCTTCGTCAAAAGAGCCGTCAACCAGTGACTTGGAAGCGTGGCCAGTAAGTGGAGGAGCCAGTAAATGTGCACGTGACCGGTCGGCAAAAGATGGGGTTCGGGAAGGTTTCCGAGAAGCATTTGGTTTCACTGTATCGTTCGAGAGAACAGTAGGTTTGTTCATCTCGCATCTGGAAGCCGACCTAGAGACAGACTTTGTGTCAGATTTCGAGACAGACCTCAAGACAGTTTTAGGTTCAAATTTTGAGTCAGATTTTGGGAAAGAGCTAGATGCAGATTTAGAGTCTGATTTAGAGTCTGATCTTGACCCGTCCTGTTTTATCTTGAGCTCTTTCTTCTTCGCCAATATCGAGTCTTTCAAAGAAGGCCTTGTCCGAGCTGGAGGAATGGCAGAGGATGCAGGTCCGCTGACTCCCTTGGGCCGTGATCGTTCAAGGGCCCTGTTAACGCTGGAATCGAGCCGCGTGCGAAGCTCAAGTGCTGCTTGTTCGGCGTAGTCAAAGTATTTCCAGTAGGCGTCTTTGGCCGCCAGCCGAACCAGTACATTGGGGTCCGGGAGGAGCTTCGCCAACATCTTATCGGCTAATTCAGACCCGGAATGGTTCCAGAGATCATGTGATCGGATCATATAAATCTGGAGCCAAGAGGAGGCAAATGATTTTGTGTTGACGCTTTTCTCCAAAGCTGCGCTGAGGACTTTTTGCGTTGCTTTGTGTGTGAGCGGGCACTGGGACAAGATTGCACACATGGCCACGTGGGCATTGATGTTGGTGAGGTGTTTTGTATTGGAACAGAGCTTGATGAGCGTGGGCACAAAAAGATCAAAAAGCGGCTCGAAGTGGCTGCAAAAAATAAACGCCATTTCCTTCACGAGCTGGCACGAGTTCACTGAGAGTGTTGTCCGGAGCGACAGAAGCGATTTGCAAACACCCTCGTGCACCTCTTTAATGGCGGCAATTAAGTCTGTAAGAAACTCCGTCGGCCCGTTGCCTCGGATCACAGAGCGAAGCTTGACGATACTTTTTTCACGCGAGCTCCAATTACGCTCCGTTTCTTTTCCTTCGAAACACCCTTCCATGTCTGCAATTAGCAGGGAGATTTCGCCGGCGCCCGTAACATTTATTGGTGCAATTGATTCGTCGTAGGCGTAGTTCGGAAGCTTGCTAAGAAAAGCTTGAAGGTCCGGGTCTGGGCTGACCCCAGGGCGTGCCTTTGAATCAGATATGGCCTCATTGTGTTTGGTCCCATTGTGTATGGCCTCATTGTGTTTGGGTTTGTGATCTAATATAGCCGCCGATGGTACCCCTTGGCCCACGAGGCTTGAGAGCCCATCCCTGCTTGCTTGTTTATGGCCCAGGTGGCCTGAAATCTCATCTTTGCCTTGTGTATGTAGACTTACCCCTGAAATGTCTCTAGAGGGCCGTCCAAAAGACGCATTTGCAGCCACAGGACGGTGGAATTCTGCCACCTGTTTCTCTAAAACAGGCGAGTTTGCCGTCCGTGACATTATCAAGTCCGTTCCCATTATAGACGTGCGTAGGGCCGCCGGAACATTGTTCCGTTCAAGGACTTTCTGGAGATCGAACTTTCGGATGCGATTGTGCTTCAATTCGTAGTAGTTTTCAAGCAAAACCTTGATGTTGGTGGTGAGCTTATCGTCGGCGGCATGCTCACGCAAAATCCGAGCCAAGGGGTCGAGAAACTGGTCGAGTTTGAATTGTGGACTCACACTTGTCAAGATATAGTTTAGCCACACCACACTCTCGTTCACCAAAAGTGCACTGCGGCTGGGAAGAGCCAACTCCACAAGTGCCTGTTCCACAGCCTCGGGCGAACGGAGCCAATACGCCTCAAGGGCTCGCTTGGCGGCTATTTTGATCAGTGATTTCACGTCAGCTATACGAGGAATCACTAAAGGAAGCACTAGAAAACCTTGCTCCAGAAGAACAGAGCCCTTATGGTCCTGTATACTCACCCTTTTCACCAAGTGGCATACCAAGCTAAACGCTAATGTTTGAAGACCCGGATCGGGCGAATCACTAGCAATGGAAAGCGCTTCAAAGTACTGGCCCACCCATTGCAACTGCACATTGTCCTTTTTCACGTGAGTTTTCAATGCAAAAAGCAAGGCAGCTTTCTCATCAACGGCTCCGGACCGCACAACATTGAGCACGTTGTTTCCAGAAAGGTCCATGGAAAAAGTGTGGGGAGAAGTGGAAAATAAGCCTGAGTGTTGATGGTTTTGGGTGTGATGGTTCGGTGTGATGGTTCGGTGTGAGGGTTAGATGTTTTGGTGGCGGCGGGTTGTACGCAGTCCGGAACGCGGTACTGATGGTTCGTGGAGTGGAAACAATGTTTTCTATTGGAGACGCGGGTGGGTGAGTGAGACCCGGGGACAGTGATGGCATTTTTCTGTTAATGTAAGTGGTTGACGATTAAGCTATGTTATGATGAGTTGTTTATGAAAGTAGCTAAAGTCATCATACTGACAAATATTTCAACATTGGTCACTCATGAAATAGTGATGAAACCGGGGAATTATCGACACTGTACGAAATTCTCTTTACTTGGTTTGGCCAAATTAGATGCGGAAAAGGTTGCTGCGAAAAAGGTTTGCGAAAACGCTGGAGCTAACAATTCAGAAGTGCTGAAACTATTGACGGGCCTGTTGAAGAATAAAGCATTCTAATTTCATAGTTCTTTGAGTCGGTTGTGACTTAAAAGAACTTTTAGAAAACAAAAAACAAAAAACGAAAAACGAAAAACGAAAAAAATCAAAAAAAACTAAAAGAAAATTAAAAAAAATGAAGAACAAATTAAAAAAAAAAAACATGATTTGAGAAGTGTTCAAAATACTTACTACTTCAACCAACTCTATTTGATGTAGCTCTTCTGGTGACCAAGCAAAACCACAACTAAAATCGGAATTTTAGAACCTTGGTACACAGGCAATATTCTCCTACTTAAGCAAAAGATTGTATCACATTATACCGTTATATCCCAGATCAACATGGCTTCTCAATAAGTTTAAAATCACGCTGGAAGAAGAGTTACGATCATGAAGCACATGCTGTACGTCTTCGCAAGTAAGTAAGTTCACGAGTAAGAAACAGCAAGCCTTCCAGTGTCAAGAGAACAATAAAACAAAAATTTGAAGGATCTTACACGGGAGAAACCGATGAAGATTACTAATATGCACTTTATGCACTTTATGCACTTTATGCTCCTCCGTGGTGGGAGAGTAAATCGTGTGCAGTATACACTCAGCACGCTCCTTCAAACATTTGCATTAACTATATCGTATTCTACTATTCCGTTAGCGGTTCCGTATTTGACTATCGCTATGAGTAAAATTCATACTATGACGAGAATAATCAATACTATCGATATAAGAGAATTTATAGTGAAAATACGTATCACTGGTCACTGTCCTGGGAGGGGAGATTAAAGAGTAGCAGGAGAGGAGGGTGTATGGAAGGGTGGGATAGAAACTAGTCAGTACGAGTTAAAGTCAATTAAAGTGGGTTGAAATGGTACATCGATGATAATGAGAATGGCAGAAGAGATGGGTAAAGATATAAAAGGATCAAGAGGTTATCGGAGGTACTTGAGGAGAGTTACTAGATACTGTAGCCAGGCCCAGATGGTGCGGAAGAGACACGAGTGAGAAGAGAGTTGCTCATCATGCAACCGAAGAATACATAGATCAGAAAAGTGTGCATCTCATTCCAACCTTTTATTGTTTCTCTTTTTTTTTTTTTTTCTGTTTCTTCTTTCTCTCCCTTCTTCTTTTCTTCTTCTTTTCTTCTTCTTTCCTTCTTCTTTCCTTCTTCTTTCCTTCTTCTTTCCTTCTTCTTTCCTTCTTCTTTCCTTCTTCCTTCCTGCTTTTTTCTCTTTCCCTTTCTGTCACCAGGAAAAGCGGCCCAGTCTCTGTTGCAGCCAGTGGCTCTTACGTCACTATTAGACACTGTGCCAGCTGTGGCGTATGCTGGATTCCAGAACAAAAAAACAACACTTTATAAGATCCAGTGTCTTTTTGTAAGCTTGGAGGGGGTAGGGGGGCGGTCACAATATGACCATTTTATCTTGGGGCTTCGTGTAGCACCAACTGGGTATTGCCAGGAAGAGCATGGTAAATATGGAGGCAGCAACGCGGGACTGTGATATCAGTGCAGACCATAAAGAAAGTGAGAAATAACACATCTGCTTCATGTCCTTGGTTTCTGTTGGGTGGACCTTTTCTCTGCCCCTTTTCTTCCCCATTTCTTCCCCATTTCTTCCCTTCCCCTTCCTTTACTATCTGTTTGAACTCCATTCAGTTAGAGTCTTCCTCTGAGCTCTCCACTAGCCACTATTGCATTTCCCAGCCACAACCTACTATTTAGTAAGCGTCCAGATAAGCCCAAGAAGCACCACCAGCACAAGGGTAATGACACGTGACTCATTAGTAGATACACGGTGAAACGCCTTGGACTGATGTACGGCAGCGGAAAACGGAACCTCCACCACATCACGTGCCTCTACACGAGCAGACACTGGCACGGCAGCCGCCAGTCTGACACTGGCCACTAGATTGTCGTCCACATCGTCAACAATCACGTCCTGCACATTGCCGAAAAAGTCCGTCAAGCGGACCGTCGACACGTCTCTTTCAAACAAGTCGGTGCGGATGCCCGGGTTCGAATGGACGTTCTCGAAAGTGAACTCGGCAAAGAGCTTGTCCATGGTGACGGTGGAGTTTTTTTCGATTTTCTCAAGAAAGTCTAGCGTGTAGTAAGTGAAGCGGTCAATCACCGCCACGCCCACCTCCAAGTCAGAATGATGCGAGTACGACGACTCTTCAATCCGCGACGACCCCACGCTCAAAATGTTGGGCGAATAGATCCGTTCGTACATGGTATTGGCTTGGCACGTATCTATCATAAAGAAAATCTCCCGGTAGCGTTTTTTCTCGTGCATCTGCTCAAAGGCGTCGGCCAAATCGTAGGCACCGATCTCCTCGGCGTCTTGGAACTTCAAAAACTCGTTGCCCCCGTGCCCGGTCAAGTACACAAACACGTTGGAGTTCTCGTCTGTTAATAAACGTTTGCTTCGCGGATGGTTCTCGTCCCAGCGGTCCGTAAGCAACCGGATAAAGTTCTCTACCGTCACCTCGTAGCCGCGGTAATCTACCTCAATGTCGTCGCCATACAAGTCAAGCGCACGGTCCTTGTTGTTGAAAACCGTGCCAGGAAATGCGTTTCTTGGGTTGCAAGCAATGTCGTCGGCGAGCATCAAAATGATCTGCGAGTCGGGGATCCCTAGCCGCTTGACCGTGCGGTACAAACTCAACGTGTTGGCCATGTGGCGGTAGTTGAACCAGAAGCGTGATGTGGACACAAGAACTGCCCAGTTATTGGTGTGGCCCGACGACAGGATCACGTTGGCCACCGTCGTATTTTCAAGCGCCCACACAGAAACTGTGGCAAGAAGCCATACCCATAGACACGAAAGATGCATTAAAGGGATAAGGGTTTGTGTTGTGTCTGTGGCGGAGAAAGAAGAAAAAGAAGAAGGAGTACGAAGGTGAGGTTTTATGGCGGTATTGAAGTTGGGACAGGCGCGAGAAAACGAAGGCCTTTGTATGTGAGGAAGAGCGCGCGAATGAGTGGAGGGAATGAAATAATGAATGTTGTTATGGAGAGATGAAAAGTTGGGGAAGGGATGGGTAAACAAATGATTTGATGAAGAAGGCTTGGGCGAGATGGAGACTTTTAGAATGATGTTAATGAGAGGGAGAATTAACGAGAATATTGATGAGAATATTGATGAGAATACTGATGAGAGTACTGATGAGAGTAGTGATGAGAGGACTGATGAAAATATTGGTGAGAATATTAATGAGAGGATGACTGATAAAAGTAATTAATGAAAGTTCTCTAATCCAAGAAAATATAATGCCGCCAAGATTAAGAAAACGTGACTGATGATAAATTACTGGCGGCAATAACACTATTAATGATGGGGCACATTATTTACTATCTCCAGAGGGGAATGCGATAAGGTGGCCTCGAATACCTATGGTATAGAAATACAGCTGATGAACAAACAATCAATTTGACTCCCCACAGGCTGCCTTTTTACCTGACTGAAAATGAGAAAGAATTCGACTTTCAGAAACAGTGAAGTTCGCTGGACCGTCAATTGTTTGTCGTCAAAAGAAGTAGAGAAAATAGCGAAGGGGTAGAAGAGAAAAAGGTAAAAAGGGAAAGAAAAAAAAGGAGAAAAAGGGAGAAAAAGAGAAAAGATTGATTTGGGGCCACTCCCCTCTCAAAAGTACCGACATGAAGCAACTTGACTGTATATCATGGCTCAAAATTCTTTTAACTGATAGATCGAAAACTGCTGGAGTGACGAATGGGGCTTCTGTCAGACTCCAAGACTTATTGAATTGCTTGCCTCTGTGAAAACAAGATTCTTTCAAAAAGTAGTGTTTTTTGAAATATGAACTGTTCCAATATGACACGATTTATGTGTATACATAGGCCCCTAGTTGTGATAAAGTGAGTATGATGTGCCCACTTAAAGAGCACCAGTATTGTTTCCACAACAAGAAGAGTGATAGAAAAGAAAGAGAACAAAAAGAGAACAAAAGAGAACAAAAAGAGAACAAAAGAGAACAAAAGAGAACAAAAGAGAACAAAAGAGAACAAAAGAGAACAAAAGAGAACAAAAGAGAACAAAAGAGAACAAAAGAGAACAAAAGAGAACAAAAAGAGAACAAAAGAGAACAAAAGAGAACAAATACGGAAGAAAAAGAACCTCAAAACATGCAGAGGAATACTGATTTGACTTAGGCTGGCTGACTACCTTGTAAGTGCTGCCCTGCGCCCGATCTCTCACAAAACGGCATTCCCAGAAATCTGAAAGAGACAATTAAAATATTCGTAAGTAATAAAAAATGGCTGATGTTCTTTTCAAATCTTTAACGACAGCCAGCTTGCGCCTTTGTCTTCCGAAGGCATAATTATGGAAACTTCGTATACAGCTCCGGGACGGTTGGGTTAGGTGGATGCGAGGACTTCCAGTGGCTGCAAAAATGCTCCTTCTGTCGTGCGACTATTCAAACTCCCAGTTACCACACGGTCGATTGAATTAATTGGCATCAGAGCTAAGATATGAAGAAGTAACTTTAAAGACATGATTCTTCGTTTCTATTAGCTGTATTTTTTACTTTTGTTTTCTACTTTTTCTAATTTTTTTTTTTTTCATTTTCATTTTCATCTCCTGTGTCTTTCTTTGTTTTCTTCTCTTTCTCACACGGAGCCATGACCATGAAGACATCTATGAGCCAAAAGAACGTGAGGCATCAATAAATGTGGAAGTGTCCCAGCGAAGACACATAACCTAGGTTTTGGTGCTAGTTTTCGGAGCCAGTTGAAGGTGTCGATATCTACTTCAGCACGAAGCAGAACCGAGCATCTGGATTGCATCTGGATTTCAGTGGTTTTCCACAACAGCGAATGTGTTCCGACATTGAGAGAGGTTTGCTCTAGTGCAGAAAAATACCTTCCCTCAGCAGAAGCTAAAAATATCTGATCCGCTAACTTGGTTGCGCAAATAATTTGGCTTCGAAGCGCTAGGCTTCACTTAACACAATTTTGACGAAAATCACAAAGATACATCGAGAAGAAATCCACATCTCGACCGGATCAATCATGATCATATCATAGTCAAATCATAGTCAAATCATCCCCAGCCTGTCACATTGCAGTCTAAAACCTCTTTTGGGGCTTGCCAGGGTATGATTCCCCTTGGATCACATCTTTTCCAGACTTCTCGGTCGAGTTCAGCACGAATTAACATTTCTTACCTTCTCCTTTGGACGGATTTCGGCTTTTTCCGGAGAGAGCAACACCTTATCAAAGTCTTTCGTCACCGCCTCAACGGTTTGCTGGTTCAATTTCTTCATCTTCTCCTCGGCAAGCTTCTCCTCTTTTGCCAATTGCTTCTGCAACTTCGGCGGAATACCCATGAGGTTTTTCAACTCCCACAGCACCCAGAGACTTTTCACCGACCATCTCATGGCAAGGATCAATTTCGAGGCACGCCGCATGGGCATGTCATTGACTAAGCGCTCAAATTCAGGATATGCTTCCATGCCATACTTGTTTCGAACAGTGGCTGCAAGCGTACTGCAGATATACCTCAGTTGTTTAGTTGTGATCTGCTTTGGCAGCAACGGCCGGAACGGCGGGCGTCCTATGTATTTAGGACACATCAGTAGAATATAGTCGAGATTACCTTCGTCCAAAACAGTCGACTGTTTCCGCAGAAACTTCCAGTTCAGTGCCTTGAGAACGTGGGGACTGACAAAGTAGACACGCCTTAAGGCAAAGTTGAGCACGTCTTCGTCCTGGTCGAGCCGCTCGATTATCAAAAACGAGTCGCTTTTCGTCAGGTCTATACCCCAAATATCGTACTCAAGACGTACCCAGTCATAGCCTGAGTTCCGGAATGCCTCGTGCACCTTAGAGGGATGGGAGCGGAGGGTTTCCGACTGGTAGTTGGACATGGCAGCAAAGCCATCGATCACGTCGAACTGGAGGCGGAATTTCTCGAGTTTTTCCTGGATCTCAATGAGCTCGCGCACGTCGTTGGCCCTTTTTTCCGCCTGTTGTTTCTCTTTTTTGGCGGTTTCTTCGAGCGTTTCGTCGGCGAGCTCGCGGAACGTCTTTTTCTCAAACTTGTGTCCTTCCGGAAGGCCGAAAAGCTTCGGCACCGACGACACGCCAACCTTCATCGTGTTCACCATGTCAATCACGTGACACACGGTCTTCTCCCGGTGCAACCGGAGGCCTCTTCCAACCATCTGCGTAAGCAACGGCCTCGACCGCGTGGGCCTTGCCAAAATGAGCGAGTCGATGTTGGGGATATCCGTGCCTTCGGTGAACACAAGAACGTTGCAAAGCACGGCAATGTCGCCGTTTTTGAAACTGTCCAAAATATCCTTGCGCACGTGTTTGGCCGTTTCTCCCGTCACATATTGCGCATTCACCCCATGTGCCTGAAGCACTCCACATAAGGTCACACAGTGTTCGATATCGACACAAAACACTAGCGTGGATTTGAGCGCAAGCTCGTCCCGGAGCTGCAAATAGGCCTTTGCTACTTGTGCGTTGATATCAGCATTATTGACCGCTTCGGCGAGTTGTGCCACATTGTAATCGCCTTCACGTACCTTAATAGAGTCAAGATCGAGATCGACCCTCATGGTGGCAAACTGGGCGTCACAAAGCTCTTTTTGCTCAATCATTTCCCGTAATCCCCGGTAATACACCACCTTCTCGAACACGTTGCCCAAAGCCTTGCCATCGGTGCGTTCCAACGTGGCAGTAAAGCCCAAAACAACAATCTCCAGGTCGCACTTGAGTGCATCAAAATAATTCAAGATTTTCGTCCACGACGCCGCTGCGGCATGGTGGCACTCGTCAAGCACTATAGCCTTGAACTGACCAGCGTCATATTGGTGAAGTCGTGTGAGCCGCACCAAGGTATTGACCGACCCTACGATTACGTTTGCATTTGCGGTTGGTTTTTGCTTCAGCATGTCGATATCGACTTTCAAATGTGGGTTCATGGCCCGGAGCGTTTGGGCCGTTTGTCTTACTAGCTCCTCTTTGTGCGCAAGCACCAACACCTTGTTTCTTTGTGGGGATTTGCTTGGGATCCGAGGGATCAAATGCGACATTACTACTGTCTTTCCACCTCCTGTGGCCAACACCACCGCAGGGCGTTTAATTCCATCTTCAATCGCGTCAAGTACGCTTTTAACCGCCTCCTTTTGATAGTCCCGTAGTTCAAACAGGTTTGTGTTTGTTGTGGAGTGGGTCATGTGGCGAAACAATGGTTTGTGGAGGCATGTTTCAAGTCTAGAGCTTCTGAAACACCTGGTTCTTAGTGGGCGAAACGACAAGCCACAGCGCACAATTAGCATCTAAAAATCTGCCACTCGAGAGTCCAGTGGTTTTTTATGAAAGCACGAGTCTGCCGGGTATTTTCATCCGGAAAAGTGGCAAAAAGACGAGGCAAACAAGAAGAATTGAGAAGTAGGCGGACGAAATGGATGCTCGTTTATGTCGAGACTGGTGATCTCACAATGCAGTGCTTACAAGTGCGCGACGCAAATTTAGTACAGTTTAGGCTGAATCGAGTCAAGTAGGATCGAGCAAAATTCGTGAAAAAAGATGGTCGAGTCAAGAATTTTTGGGCGTTTGACGTTTTAGTACGAAGAAAAAAAATGGAAGGAGTCAAGATTTAGGACCGAAAAAAGAGTCAAGATTTTTAGCCGATCTTGACTCCTCAAATTTTCGGTCAAAAATAGCTATTGTCGAGGAAATGAATCATGAAAAAACGCAGAGTCTATATCTCCTTTTGCTTAAGTTTCGACTGAGCTTTGTTGGAGGTTTGTGAGCACGTTATTGCGTGGTTCATCCCTCCTTATTTGCAACTTTATGCTTCCTAAGCAGCGCGACGAGACGCGTCTCACACATACACCCCACCAAAACTGTTTTCCAGTCATCGTCTCAAACACTCGAAATTTTTAAATACTTTCGACTTAAGGGTAGTGAAAAGGATAGTTGTATTTTGGCTTGGAGTTATTTTTGAACAGTGGTCCGAGACAATCCCAGCTTTTGCCTGATGCAGCATCATTTGCCTCCAGAGTCGTCCGAAGATGGGCAAGAACATTTGAGCTCAAAATTTAGTCATGAGCTCATACAACTCTCAGATCTGGGTTATTTCAGAGAATGTATCAACGTTGAGGATTTCTTTGATCCAGAAAATGAGGCAGTGGATGATGAAACCGGTGACGAGCTTTTAGAGCTTCTCTTTTTTTGCAATGCAATTTAAAAACGCAAGTACGTAGCCGTTTTGAGGGTTAGCACAAGAGAACAGCTTCCCAGAATTAAGTCAGTTTACGTCAAGGTACGAAGAGCACATCAAAAAGAATCGAGAGAAAAACTTCAGGCAGGTTCCGATCACTAAGTTCCTTGTTCCTTCACAAATAAAGATTACCCCGAATACGGAGAAGTTTACACTCGCTAATCAGATGTATCAAACAAAAAAAAATATTCTGACATCAGTATTGATAGTGATATGTACAAGGAATATATCTAAACATCAGTGCACCATTTGTTGGCTCGGGGAAAGGCGAAGATGGAGGAAATAATGTACTGTGACGCGGGCAGGCATATCGTGGGCCCTGTGCAGGTCGGTTGCAAGCTGTTGCAAGCTGTTGGCAGCCAAGTGATGAGCGAAATTTCAAGCGGGACTGCAAATAGTGTTGTTTTTGAAAACCATTGGTTCGTGTCTATGTGTTGTGAATAATGAGGCAATTTTTTCAATATGATACTTCTTTGGATATTCCTCAAAAATGTGCTCTTTTGATGAGGGGTGTCCTCACTTAGCTTCGTCTCCATTTCTCGCAGTCTAATTAAAGGATACATCTGGCTGCGAGGTGTCCCATTTAGACAAGTTGCGATTTAGTGTCTAACAATAAGGACCTGTGATGTTAAGTATCGGAAAATATCCCAGAGTTGTAAATATCCCAGAGTTGTAAATATCCCAGAGTTGTGGCTTTTATTTAGATTTTACTTAGCTGACCCATTGTCCGCTCCAATTATATAATTACCGGCTTTCCCCCCTCGGCTTTTCCACCTCGACTTTTCCACCCTAAGTGTTGGAGATCCGGACTGGTTACGCTTAAAGAACTAGCTAAATACATAGTTCATAAATACTGGCCCTTTTGAACGAGCTCATAGTCAACTTTTGCCACCGTGATGGCTGCCCATGAAAATAGAAAGGTCTTTTTGAAATTACAATGGCAGATTTTGTATACAGAAGTCACAAACTCGTACAGTGAGAAAGTACTGGATATCACCACGCCCTCGCCCATTCCCCATCTCGCCATAGTGACGCGATGACGAGAATTGTTTGAACAAGTAAATCGAATTCCACAAACTGACAGAACCTTGTGGAGAGAAAACTCAGGCTTTCTTCTTCTGGAAGGAATTCGGTCTATTTCCCAGAGATCTATATTTTCCACATAAACGTGGGGGTGTTAACATTCAGGTGATCCTTGACTGCTTCGCGAACCCTTAATTCCATCAAGACTATTTGTAGTTTGTATACTCGGCAGATACATAAG
Source organism: Metschnikowia lunata (assembly GCA_030583235.1). NCBI lineage: Eukaryota > Fungi > Ascomycota > Pichiomycetes > Serinales > Metschnikowiaceae > Metschnikowia > Metschnikowia lunata. The sequence goes on from JAJMHP010000101.1 coordinate 29,276, forward strand.
CCCACGCCAAGTCGGCTCTAACTATGTAATGACCCGCTTTCCCACCCTGGGTGTTGAAAAACCAGGCTGGTTTCACCAAAAGATCTCACTCAATATATTAGGCAGAGATAAGCACCCTGACAGATTCAATGAAATCAAAGATTGCGTTTATTTGGGCAAATTCACATGGGTAAGCATGCTTTGTCTCTTAATATTTCCCATTTCATGCGGTGAAGTGTTCGAGAACTTTTTTTCTTCCACCGTAGCGATTAAGCCACTCGCTGAAAAATCTCAAAGATTCTATCAACAAATTATTTGAACGTCGGGATCGACATGTAGGAGCTGACTGCCTCTTCACGTAACTTATAAGCCAACCATTGCCTGCTTTTGAAACAAGTGTGACTCCACCTTTCCCTAGCAAACGATTGGGCATGAAATGTACATCCCAGGGCTGTGGATACAATCCAATTGAGTAAGGCCGAAATTCAATCGTTTTCAAAAACCCCCATAAACTGGTGTCAAATTGAGTTTTTCACGCTGAATTGTGGCTGTTTTTTCTCTTCCACCTACATCGATCATGCAAACTTGAACGAGGTAAGCAGATACGCCTTGGTGTAGAACGCATTGAGTTGGAATTACCCGATTTGAACTCATCATCAGAAAAGCAGCCCTACCTTCTTGGGAAGATCTATCACCTTCTCGATTATCATTCGGTGGCATGATTTACAGAAATAAAGGAAGTTTACGTAACTTTATCACTATGTCGAGATGGGGGAGGAGGCTGCGTGGTGATATTCAGTAATCTAGTGTAATGTCATCTAATTGAATCTAGTGCTCTTTGCTAACTTTTATTGATACTTCATTCTAAAATAGCCACTCGTCTACTCATCATGCCACCTAGGATTAATAGAGCAATGGACTCTACTATTTTAGATGGTCTACTGTTGGAAGTATTGTCGAAGTTAAGCGCAGGTTGTATAGCTTCGACTTTAAGTCTGATTTAACTTAGACAAGTCTGATGAGACTTAGTTTTGGTGCTGCGTTGTATACTCTCATACAGGTCGGGTAATCTATTGTTATCTACTGTATTCTACTATAATCTCTGCACCACACTTTTACCGTTACCTTCATTACAACCCACAGAATATGTCCACCAAGGCTATCAACAACTGAATGGAACTGCTCCGCCTACTACACATCTCCAACCAATTCCAGCTCAAAAGAAGTACCCTGCTCATCTACAACAAGAGGTTCAAACATATCTCATTGCCCAATATCCCACCCAGTTGAAACTCATCCCCGATGTCTTTCCTCTTTCCTTTCTCTCTCTCATTTCTGGTCTCCCCTTGGTATCCTGTGTTTGATGCTACCTCACTTCAATCACCAGTCAAAACACTTCGATCTAAACCCAAAAAACCCCTCCATAAACATGCTCAACTCTTATGGATGTCCACACGGCACCTCTTGAACACATTGTGGAAGTAGGAAGATTCGTCAGGAGTTTTTTCGATGTTTTCCGCTTCGTTCTCGTCGGCCGGCTTGATGCTCATTACCGTGTAGCTTCCGTCCTCTCTAGAGGCGTCCTTGCTTGGACGAATGAACTGCCCTGGATTCACTACCACCACACCACCAATAACTTTAGCAAAGTACTTCATTTCCGAGGGGATTATCATGACATCGGGCAAAGACAGGTCAAGCTCGGTAAGTCCCAAATACGGTACCTCAAGACACGCGCCGCCAATGGCGATGTCGGCTAGATCCTCAGCCATGACCCCGTCCTTGATGGCCACCACGTGGTCCTTTTCCTTCTGAGATACAGGCGTGTGTTTCACCGATCCGGGGAACATCGGGTAGAAGCGATTCTGTTGGAATATGTGCGTGGCTATGCGGTCGAAACGGTTGGACGAAAGCGTGGTGTGGTCCGCTCCTGGTTTGAATACGTCCTTCAAGTCCTTGAATACGTCCGTGTTCGACACCTTAAACAATGCCTCGTTCACGTAAAATCCGCTGGGATTTGGGTAGCACTTGAAGTTTTTGGGTAGTCCAAGCTTGCGCCGGTCAAACCCTGCTTGTGGGTACGATGTGTGTTTGCTGGCAGCGTCCTTGATTGAAGGAATCATCACCACAGTGATATGCGGAGCGATTCGCTTGAGAATCGGGGTCACTTTCATGCGAAACACCTCGTCCAACGTGCGAGGTTGCTGATGAACCCCGACGCCGTCGATTTCCACGTCTCCGGTCTCGACGGCTTTGTTAGTTAAGTCGAGAAACGGCCCGAGCAAAACCACCACCTGAGGCTGGATCTCGGCATTGATCCGGTCCACTAGCGCTGCGAGTTTATCGTAGTTTAGCGTGTGCTGGTTTGAAAAAGGCCCCGATGCCACAAGTATTTTAGTGGCAAGAGCACTGTTCTCAGTGATGTCACTGGTGTCACTTGCCTCGGTGGGTCCATTAGGCTGGGCATTTTCCAAGTCTTCTTTCGACAGAACAGGCATTCCAAGTTCAGGGAAGTCCAAAACCTCGTGCACCACAAACACACGGCCCGTGGGATTGCGGCCCTTGAGCCCGACAATCTGGCCAGGAAAAAACGAGTATTGGCTTAGTTGCGACACGTCCAACGGGATACGCTGGCCAATTCCACCCAACCGCGACGTTTCCAAGTAGAGAGATTTATCGTTCAATGCCTGCTGGTGCAGAGGGTCGTAAAAAGGCGAATCCGGCACGATACGACCACAGCAGAGAATGTCAAACTGCGAGCTCAAACATGGGTTGCTCAACATCACATCTCCATCGACATATTTGGCCTGGATCTTCTCGCTCATACTGTCGATCTGCTCGTCCAACACGTCGGCACTTTCGAGCAACTTCATTGCCATGGTACGGAAGCCGAACTTCTTGGCCTCGAAGTTGGCCTGTACTTTCACCAGTGAAGCGAAATGAGACATCTCCACGTGCGGATTCAACGTCTCAACCACCGAGTTTGATTCGGCCACGGGCTCAAGTTTACGCGGACTCGACAACGGGGCTTCTTTCGAGGGCGACGAGTCCGGTTCACTGGTCAAAACGGGTCTTCTTTTCTTCAACTGCGGGGTGCTCGGAAGTACAACTCCGGGGCTCGATGAAAAGTCCATCATGGGCTTACGTTTGGCGCCGGTCACGTCTCGTGCCTTTTTCAACGAGGGCGTTTTTTTCTGGTTTGAAGCTGCTACCGTCTCCTGGAGATATCCTTCGAATTTCTCGACGTTGGCGAGACTGGGGTCCATTTCACCGTCCTCTTGCGTCACCACAAACGCTTCCCAGTTGACATAGACATCGTCATTGGAGAAATTATACACATTTTTCACCGACAACAACCGCGAAAGCGTGTCATTGTCTAGCACACCGAACTTTCTAGCGAACCAGTCCTTGGTGGAGGAATCGACTTGAGACTCAGGCATGGGTATGGTGTGCTTGAGGTGTGTTTGAGATGTGTTTGAGATGTGTTTCAGCTGTATTAGGTGTGTTTCACAGCGTTTGAGGTGGTTTTAGGTGGTTTTGCTTGTGTTTGTTGCTTTTGGCGTGTATCCCAGTGCACTTTTCGAGCCACCACGCAAATATTGCAAGTGCTTTTGTTTATCGACACCGCTGAAAAACGAAGAGTGGTTTTAGGTCGCGTCTCATGGGTTCAACGTGTAGCGCGCACGCGTCGTTTTCGGACTCGTTGTGTGTGCAGGCTCAAATGGTGCCATTAACTAGCGGATAAGGAACGAAGAGAAAGTGGCGGGCGGTGGCTTAAATCGAGTTGGCTCAGTAAAGATGAAAATGTGGTCTTGTTTCTCTTCTTTCTTTTATGTCTTTTTTTTTTCTTTCCTCTCTGCGCTCTTCTTCTTTCTCATAAATATTATATGCGCTTAGCTTCCCTTGAGGCGCGTGCTGCAACAATCGCTCACTCACGCTTGAGGCCAGGTTTAATTAAGAAATCCGTCTTAACTCTAGATAAAAGCTATTTTGCTGATTAGAGATATCATTTTTGGGGCTTTATAAACATTTTCAATACAGAGGCCAAATTAAGAGGGCCAATAAGCGAAAAGTGTATTTTTCCCGATTCTTTTTAATGTTTTGGAATCTGTCTCTGACTTTGGAGTAATTAAGCGCGAAAGAAACGTTCACTCATTTTCTGTACAAGTATTAAAATGTAAAACTTCTGTTCAGGTTCATTATTAGTGTTTGTCCAACACCAGTCAGATTTCGGAATATCGGCCACAAGCGAACAAGTAGGATTAAGATAGTCAAAATAAAAGCAGAGAAATTGCCTCATCTCTGATCAGATGTATCATTCAAAGAAAAAAGTACAACAACCTTCTCCAAGCTCCTGGCCACATTTAATCGACAGGCATCGAAACCTTCTTGGATACATATTCATCAATTTAACCCAGCACACACTTAACAAAGCAAGCATCTAAATGACAGAGCAGAATTCGAGTTCCTCGAAACACAAATTCAATTTTTGTATTCCACAGACCTACTCGCCCCCACCTCAATACCCATTCATTCTCTCTCAATTCGCATGGATTAACCGATTACATACATCTAAATAGCGGCACCAACCTCCTCCTTCTGCTCCTTCACGTTCTCAATCTCGGTCTTTTCGAGCTCCTGCTCCTTTTTTTGCGCCTCCTGCTCCTTTTCTTTATTGTCCTCCTTTTCTCCATTTTCCTCCTTCTCTTCAACAGCCTCCGCCTCATCCTTCTTCTCCGTCTTCCTCATCTTTTTCCTGTTGTTATCCTTGAACGAGTTGCGTCTCTTGGTGACGTCATTGACGCCAAATCTCTTGCCAGACTCCCTCATTTGCCTGAAAGCCAAGAGCGACATTTTCTTCAAAAGATCCTTCTTGTCCTCGACATTCGCCTCCTCCACAATCCCGTCCGCGTAGCTCACCGACACATTCAAAAAGTGCTCGGCATCCTCTTGCGTTTTGAACTCCACGTCCACAATACCAAGGAACTCCTTGTTGGCCCTGGTTCTGACTCTACGAATCGAGCAAATGGTCTTTTCTTTAGGCAAAAACGGCACAATCTTACTGTTGAACCACTCCTCGACTTCCTCCTGCAGCAACGTCGTGGGGAAGCCCTCCACGTGCACGGAGTTCTTTTTTCTGGTGTTTTTGATCTCATTATAGTCCTTCAATGGTTCCTTTCTTCTGATCATCTCCTCATTTGCAGACAACACGAGCTTGTCGGAGGTCTTTAACGCCGCAATAGCTCTTTCCTCGGGACGGTATTGCCTCATGCGACCGAATGTCAAAATTGTCTTCAACTCGACCCAGCCATCGTTGGCTTCGTAGATTTTGAACAAAAACTTATCTGTTTGGAGGTTGGAGTCGGAAAAGTAGAACTCCACCTGCTTTTTGACCTTCTCCTCGAAGTCGTCGCCGGTATAAACAGAGTCAGACATTTTGCGTGGAGTGTTGACTTTGAATTTTTTTTCTTGTGTATATATATATTTTTTTTTTTTTGGCTGGCCAATGCTTTTTGAGATCAGCGATGGACAAAATCTTCAAGAATAAGCAGATGAGGCCAGGCATTTTTTTTTCTGACCGCGTGCGCATGAACAGCTTACAGGTGATGGCGAGAAAAAACACCCGTACATCTCGTTAGTTGGGGTCTTGAACCCCTCCGAATTTCGGGTTCTTTTTGGCTGGTTTTCGCTGCAATTTTGCAGGTACACTTTTGTGCTGATCAGTAATAGCTAGGAGAATTTTAGGGCTCTCGTTCTAGCTGTCCTTTGGGTGGCACGCAGATCGGATTTAAGGGCAGGGGTCACGTGACCGCACCGCCTCCTCTGGCCTGTTTTCTGTATCAGCTGCCTTTCATGATTGAAGTTATTTTCAATTTGTATCGTTTACCTATGAGCGATGTAATCAAAATAAATACTAGGCGAGGTATTAGATATTCTGACCGAAAACTGAATAGTCTGTTTTGAGTTCGTTTCTCTTAGACGCATCAAGAACCAGGTGTGCTGAGAAACCTCGCAAATTCGAACACCGCATAAGCCGAAGCCTCTGAGAAAAAAGCGTGTACTTAACAACAGTTGCGGGAGAAGGTCCTCGATAAAGAGAAAACCTCGTTACTCGTTAAGGAGAACGATATCGCCGAAACCCCTCTTATCCAGGTTCAATGTATTTTTGTTGGATCATCTGGGCTCTTGGGACCGGTGGAGATACACCCCGATGGACCGGAGATGGCGGGTGAAAGTTTTCGTCTGGCGACTTCAAGCGGGACACGAGTTTTCTGGTGTTTTAGGCGATAATACGCACAAAATAGGGAGGTTGCATCATAGATCAACCGAGCTAAAGTTAAACAACGTGATAGTCGAGTAGGAGCGTTTCATGTCAAGCAGAAACGACCCAGAAACGACCCGTAGCGTATCTCGCCTCTGACACGGTTTTGTGAATATCTTACGAGTGTGCCATATTGGAGAATAGAAGTCGCACCTTCATTCATCACAAGGCACTTACGACTTTTCACGAAGTGATGGGAAGGAGAAACGAAAAGGAGCTGGAATAACAAGAAAAAAAAAACAAAAAAACAAAAGAACAAAAAAACAAAAGGCCTGTCATGTTTGAACAAGGTCAATTTTTCACAAGCAAACATCGCGAAACTGTTTGTCGGTGGAACAGTTGGCATGCTCATCACATCTCCCAATATATATCATCAAGTCTCATTAACATATCACAACGTGCGTGGGAACTGCGACTTCAGGTGCACAATTGAATGAGATTGGTGGCTGAGAAAGTCTCGAACCTTGACTCTTACTCTCCATGCTGTAGAAATGAAGCAAAATGCAGGTGAAATTGATGAAAGTGTTCTAGCAAGTCTTTTCCGGTTCTCCACTGGTGGCTGCAGAAATTTGACCAGTACGGTCCGCGTTGTGCCGGTTGATTCCATATGGTTCATGCCGAATTCACCTCGTGATGAAAACAGCCAGTTTCAGAGGAAGGGTAGAGTTCCAGGTTCCGTGTTAATTTTTTTTTTATTTTTTTTTATTTTTTTGTATCCTTTCTACTTTCATCATATTTCAAAAAGAAAATCTAAGTTTTTTGGGTCTTTTGGTACTTTTGCTCTGATCTTGTTGCATTCTTCAAGCGCCTCACTTGAAGATTTTTTTTTAAAGAAACACGATGTTGCAGAATGTCACTGTGGCGAGCTCTCACCCCGCACAGTAACGCAAAATGCTTTTTTTTTTTTCTTATTATTTAATCATCTTTCTTAAAGAATCATCATATTACAGGGATGCCCCTAAGTTTGGCTGGCGCCTCAAACGAACATCCAAACACTCATTATAGAGGTGGGTCAACAACGCTTGCAGGTCAAAACTAGATAGGCAAATTTGGCATTTGAAATCTGGTATATTCTCCCATGTGTCATGCCGGGGGACATACGATCCGTAGTTGAATGAGTGAATGGCTGTGAAATCTTTCCACGCTAGCTATTCTTGTTTGTACATTTTTTCCAGAACTTTCGCCTTTTTTTTTTTCTGGTCGGCTCATGGGGGAAAGTGCTCTGAAGTGACGCGGCTGTATTGGCGGGGCTGTATTGGCGGGGCTGTATTGGCGATAAAGCTTCTTGATTTTTTCGGCTCAAGGGTTTGAAGACAGGGGTCTGGACTTCGAAATGATCTTCTCTTAATTGAAATGGGCCTTAATCCCTCAGAAGTATCACCAGGGCGTTAGAGTCAGCGACAGACAGCTCCAGGTCCTGATGGAATTCAGATTCTGGTGCTCCGACATTACTGGAACGAGATTGGCCCGAGATTGGCCCAATATTGACAAGAAATGCCAACGAGATTATGATGACTGGAATACTACCCAAATGTTTCCGAGGAGTTCTGATCACATTGGTCGAGATTAAGTTGTCGTTTGTGAGGCAACATTTGCAGTTGAAGTTGTCGGCAAAGTTGTATAGCAAAGGTCTGTATCAAGAGGGATTAACTATCATCACCGGGATATTGAGACGAACAGAGTCCAGAGTTTCCTTGCCAAAGTCACGTCTTTTACTTCTTACATGATGTTTTTTCGAGGAAAAACAATAGAAAACAAGAGCTTCTTCCAGGTAAGTCACATGATTTTAAACTATATAATTTGGAGAAATTTTTCAAGCACAAGAAATCGTCCGTGATAGTTTAGTGGCTAGAATTACCGCTTGTCGCGCGGTAGACCGGGGTTCAATTCCCCGTCACGGAGCTTCTTTTTTTTTCCACATTACAACCCAAACAACTGAGCCCACTAATGAAGAAAAGCCAGAATGACAAAAGAACCAAATTCAATGACGTAAAACTCAACATTTGATACGCCCCTTCTAGTCGAGCTCACCCATGCTCAAAAGCATTGTATTTTTTTTTTTTTGCACCCACCTTGGATGTACGGGTGTTTGCCCCGGTGCGGCGTGCGCCAAAACAGCTCGCTCGTTTCTCACCATCTCCATTCCACCAAAATGTACCGTTTTTCTACAAGAAAAACCCGGACTTTTTTTGGCATTATACGGTCCAATCTGACAATGTCGTTTCCTCAGCCTACTCAAGAGAGACAGGCCGAGCTCATTGCAAACTACGACGCGATATTGACGCAAGTCAAAAAACATGAGGCCAATCTGCCGGTCAGATTAGTAGCAGTATCTAAACTAAAGCCGTCTTCGGATATCATGGGATTGTATAATCATGGCGTGAGGCATTTTGGAGAAAACTACGTCCAGGAGCTTGTGGCCAAGTCCAAGGAGCTCCCGAAAGATATCAAGTGGCATTTTATCGGTGGCTTGCAAACTGGCAAATGTAAAGATTTAGGCCGCGACATTGAGAATCTCTACGCCGTAGAAACCATTGATGCGTTGAAAAAATGCAAAAAGTTGGATACCGTCAGGACAGACACGGGGTTACCCAAAATTAACTTGTATCTACAGGTGAACACTTCGGGTGAAGAACAGAAATCGGGGTATACAATGGACAAAATGGATGAAATTTACGAGACGGTGGATTATCTCACCAAGGAATCTAAAAGCTTGGTTTTGCAGGGTCTCATGACGATTGGCTCTCTTGCTGAGTCCACGTCTAAAGATGACGTCAACCAGGACTTTGCTACCTTGGTTGAGTTGAAGCTGATTTTGGATGACAAGTACTCGCTTGATCTTCAATTGAGTATGGGTATGAGTAACGATTTCACCACAGCCATCCGCCAAGGGTCTACTAGTGTGAGAGTTGGAAGCTCGATATTTGGCGCAAGGCCGCCAAAAAACGGCCATTGATGGATCAGTGTTCCCGACTCTCACTCAGCTATTCTTTTATTCACTAAATAAGAAATATGCGTGCGGAAAACCCCAAGAATACTGTAAGTGCCCTGAAAATGCTTTCAAAATATCGTTATCGCTAACGATAAGATAAACGAGTTCATTCGATAAAGACGCAAGACATACACAGTAGCGCCCTACTCGCAGAGCCAACCACCTTCCGGGCCACCAAAACGCGTCACGCGCCCATCCTCTAATTTCAAACTCAATTTCATGTCCTTATTGTATGTCCCGAAGTTCCACATCCTCTACATGAACGTGGACCGTGTTTTCGCCTCGGAGATCCATCATTTGCTTGAACGCCCAATTCATCGTTTTGATGTTCAAGGACTTCTGGAACACGAGAGAAAATGTCTGCGACGTCCTCGATCGAAAGGTCACTTTCCAAAATGTATTCTTTTCTGGGCCTTGCCTTTTTCAACGTGTTGGCTACGCGTGCCCTCGTCACTTCCTTCGAAAGAACGATTGCAGATGCCCTAAACCCTAAAAACGTGCGCGGTTTTGAAGTATTTTTTTTTTTTAAAATCAATTTCAAAGGGCTTCTCGGGCCTGAATTGACTTGAGCGAGCCAGTGATTAGCATCTGATGCTAGCCTTCTCATTTGCTCATACTTTGACGGGGTTCTGGGCCCTTATTTTGGGTCTTCTGGAGTGACCTCTTCAGTGCCTTGTTCACGCTCGGTTGTCGATTTACGAATGTGAAAAGGAAGCTTCGAAAGCACATGATTACGGTTGGGTGGAAATAATCCGGCTGTTCTGTAGGCGCTTTAAATATTCTTGCCCTAAATGCCTGAATTCGGGCTTTGGGGTATGCGTCAAGGAACTCAAACTTGTCAATATTATTAACCCCCAATGCTGTCTTCTCATTGATCACATTTCTGTATGCCCGCTTCAAGATGGAAAAGCAAACAAGGTCAAGCGGCTGAAGGCAATGACAGGCAGGCGCAGGCATGCACTGAATCTTTATAAGATTTTCTTCATAAAGCTCCATGAAACGTTCTGTCAAGTGACTGCCGTGGCCATCAAAGTCTAAGAGACGATGTATTTTCAGTTGTGAAATGAAAACATTTTCGAGCCAGCTGAGGGCCGTTTCGTTAGTTATCCATTCATTTTCAGAGACACCTATTCGCCATTTGGGTGGTAGGTTCTTGTACCAATCTCTTTGCAACCGCGACCCTTTCATATAAATGAAAGGAGGAAGTGCGAAACCAGCAGCACTAATACATTCAATTGCAGTCACCCACTCACGGTTTCCGGGCTGAATAAAAACTAGGTCTTCACCAAATTCAGTTCCAGTTATAACTTTAGTAGCTGATAAAATCCCCATTGCAAATCCAGTCTCATCAACGTTGTAAACATCGCGCTTGTCAATGCCAAATTCCATGATGGTGTTTTCCACATAATCAAACCAATCATTGAATTTTTCTGGCGTCTCAGAGTAAGCCCGGATAAGCGGGAGCGTCGTTCCACGGCCCGCGAGTATTGCATTGGCCATTTTTCGAACTTTCAGATGCTGCGGAGGCAACCCGATACGGTTTAGGTAAAGTATCCATTTCTTCAACGACTCCTTCTATGTTGGTGCCATGAAATGGCCGTATCGACTAGTTTGAAGCCTGCTTTGTCGTCCGTTTATCCTTACCTGTAACGTGATGCGGGCCACCTGAAAGCGCGTTGCTAAATCACGAACAGATAGTGTTGATTCCTTTTTGTTTCCTCTATTGCTGAAAGGATAAGTTTCTCTTGTTCAGCTAGATTTCCTGGGATCAATTCTGTCATTGGTGCCATAAAAATTGAGTTTTTAAGTTTGTTGTTCGGAAAACAAAACGCGTGACGCGTTTTGGTGGCCCGGAAGGTGGATGGTTCTGCGCGTAGGGCGCTACTGTACTATTTTTCTATTATGTTTTTCGTGTTCATGAAGACATCGAATTGCTCCCATTATTTTGACCAAATCCGACCGAAGTGACTCTTCTCTGGGGCCGGATTAAGCTCTTGTTAAGAATTAAGACACATCATAAAAAAGTGTACACCAATGCGGCTGTGAATTTGGTTACAACTTGTCTGGAAGTCTATTCTGCTCTAATAATCTTTTAGAACAAGTGTTTACCTGCTCCGAACCTTTTTGCCCGAACTCAGTGTGAAATTTGTTGATCAATACGTAGAGCTTTTTTACAGTCTTCACCAAGACCCAAGAGCGTTTATCAGGGCCGACCATGATCTAGACTGTACTGGCCTCCGGCTCCTTTTTCCGCTACATTTGAGCCTGATGTGCCATGTAAATAGCAGAGTACTATGCTCCGTCCTTCTTAATTAGCTCCTCAAAACGGTACCACGTTAGGAGAATGCTCCGTGAACCGAAATTGCCGTCTTGACTTCCAAAAATCTCTACGGTTTCATCGAGAAATGCACGTGCGTAAACATGGGTTATATCTTGGGACCAGACTAAGCAACGTTTATGATGGCTACTTCACTCCATCAAGGCATTCAAAGAGTCAGGTTCTGTTCAATCGGAAGTTCGTCATATTTACTCTGATAACCGTGCTCATGTGCCAAATATTGTAGGGTCATTATGAATTTCTGGATGAAATGAAAAGACGTCAAAATTTGTCGAATGACCCATTTTTTAGATCAAATATATAAAAACCTGGATAAACCGGACACCTTGTAAGCGGCACCTTGCAAGCTGGAGTCGCGGTAAGGTTGTGAGGCACACGAGCAAAGAAAATGAATAAATAGATCCTTAACTACGGGAAACCAGTTTCGATTTGCCGGGTGTTTGGCTATTTTATAAGTTGGCACTTTTTTCGGTACTTCCGGGCAGTGCTGTACCTTTTTCGTACATCATCGTACATAGAGTTGTACGATTGTACGAGAACAACGGTTTTCAATCATCGTACATACAAAGACGATGACCTTTAAAATCGGATATGCAAATACGATTTCGTACATCGAAAGCCTGTGTTTTTCTTAAAGTTTGGCTGAAAGAATTTCGAGAGCTTTAGGAACAATATCAACAGCTTCGAAGGGTCTTGCTTTTTTTTTTATTTTTATTTATTTAATTTTTTTTTTTTCGTTTGCCAGGCAGCCGCTTTTCAAGCTGCTGGGCAAAGAACAACTTGTCAAAGGATTCCAGTCTTTACCGCAGTTATACCTTTTTAGGTGCCATAGTGGCACAGATGTGGAACTGTTTCTTTTGTGAGAAACTTTGGTTTTCAAATTAGCTCATTTCATTGAGTTACTTAACTGCTTGAAAGACAACCGTAAAAATGGAAATTAGGACTAGCTTTACTGGCCTCTAGGGTAATACTTATCCAATATCTAATACTCTAATGTCACGACTTTAATGTGTACAACACACCGGTGGATAAGAAATCCACTGGTGGAATTTCAGAATATTAATTTGAGACGTTCTACGCGATGGTTTAAGCGTTTCATCACACGCAATAACCGATTATGCCCAAGAAATGTAAATAGTCGACAGGGTAGTTCCCTACGCTAGAGGAATTCACTCACAGAATTTTTCAAAGTTTCTTTTTGAGCCCTTGGCCTATTCAAGCTCGGCATTTGCTTTAAGCAATGTTATCTTTGGGGCCTGGACTTGCACAAGGTAAGTCATGGATCCAGATTACCATGTCACCACAGTTTAAAAGTAAGACAAAATTACAAGCCATATCCTTGTTCTCGCTTCCTTTTTCATTGCCTTCTGTTCATTTTTTGACCTTATTTCTCTTCATGTTCCACCCGATGGTGGGGTCCTTCAAGCTTTCGTACATTCGTCGTACATTAGTCGAACATTCGTACATTTCTATCCGATTTCGTACAGATCGGACATGTCTGTACGAGAACGATGGATTCTGGATCGTACATCCCAATGTACGTCGTATTTAGACTGTACGATACAGTACTTCTTCCGGGTTATAGAGAGTTGGGCCTTTTTTTTTTTTTTTTTTTTTGACGGTAACCCTCATGAAGTATGATATATAGTGTTGTTATTTGATCCAAATCGTACAACGCAACCATCCTGTTTTTTTACAGCTGTACACCGGTCTCTACATGCACCAGAACTATGTAGTCAATTGCTGACAGATTTGTTAGTTTCTGGCGTAGCATGTATCTGACGATTCATCGTTTTATATAATGTTTGGAACCGATTGCCACGTTCGTAGGAATCAGATCCGTGAGAGATACTTCATGAGAAATGCCGTATACATAAGTCGCGATGATCACCAAATCTGGTAGTTGCATAACACAGAGTTGACTCACGTATCCGAAATTGGAAAGAGCATTCTACAGAGTTGCTGGTTATGGATCCCAATCTGGAAGGGGCCTAACACAGAGTTGATGATTGCCGCCGAATTCACCTGAGATGACGTAATGAGCATGCCAAGAGCTAAGGATCTAAACCACTTGAAAGAAACTTATACCGGAAGCAAGTGTAGGCCTGCGCCCAGTCTGGGATTGGCCTCGTACGGTCCCAGGTCCCTGATAAGATTACTCCGTGGCACTACTCTAATTGCTGATTCGGAAATATATTGAGAAATACCTTCAGTAATCATAAATTTAGCGATGAAGTTAACGAAGATTAAAGCTGCAAAAGAACGAGTAGTTTGAGGACTGAGAGAACAAAGGGTAATATTAAAAGCTATTTCAATATCGGTTTAACTGTTTCTTAAGCAGAGATGTTCGAATAAAGAATCACATTTTTGGACTTAGTTGGGTTTGTTTCAGTGAAAGATTTCCCAAGCAACGAATCTCCCGATTGGGACGAGGAATTTGTATTTTGTCGATTGCTGAGAGAATTGGCTAAACACCAGACTTGGCTGTCTCAAAGTTATATGATCTCACGAATAGCGAAGATAGCCATGAAGTAGTGAAAGACCGCTGATTTAATCTAGCGAACTACCCTCGTTTAGTCCATACTTTTGCAACCGAAACGTTGGCTCTGGACAAAGTGCATGAATGATGTATAACATACAGGAAATAACACCTTATGTGCAGAAAAACCCTCGTTTCCCGCTAAGCCGGGCATATGGCGCGCAATAACTAAGTATTAATAATAGTAAGTTTGTTATTTAAGTATATAATACTTCGGACCCTAAACCTTGAACTATGATTCAAGACCCTTGGAGAAGAGTCTCCTTTTCTCCTCATGAAAAATCTTTTCTCGATTGAGCAGACACCTTCAGTCCTGTCACGTGCGCCATAGCACGTGTTCAAGAGCACGTGAGGAATGTGACTGTTCACTCGTTGACA
>JAJMHP010000102.1:0-43197 GCA_030583235.1 Metschnikowia lunata
TCTTTCATTCTGTCAACTAACTTCTCAACTTTGAGGGCAAAAATCTCCTTATTGATCACGGTTTCGGGTGTTCTTGATCTCTCAACCATCAATTCGCCAGCTTTATAGCCATCAAATTCTGATAAAGCTTTGAACAAATCAATGAAATTTATTCTGTCTTCATGGTTGAGTTCAGTTATGAGCCCCACATCTAGAAAACATATCTCTGCATGAAAGCCACTTTCGTACAAAGACTCTAGCTTTGCGCACCATGCATCGCTATCATTACCCAAAGCCAACAAATCATCAGTAATCTTGTTAGTCTCTGTTTCGTTACTTGATTTCACAATCTTGTATTCTCTTTCGTGCTTGTACATTTCATTTTTGTAAAATCGAACAAGCATGTTCCCCGGGTGCAAGTCTGCATGCACGAAATTGTCGAGAATCAACATTTGAAGAAATGAATCAAGACCTTTATCACTTATTTCTTTGGACAAGTTTTTTCCAAAATTATCCGTTAAGGAGAGCATCTTTGACATCGGGACCGCTTTGATGTATTCCTCAACCAAGACATCTCTGGTGCTGAACGTCAAAAACGGTTTAGGAAAATGAATATCAAGTCTGTTGCGAAAATTATGGCGAAACTTTGCCAAGTTCAACGCTTCAATTCTCAAATCAAGCTGCAAACGCATCAAGATACTAAACTGCTCAACCTCATCTGGTAACGATAGCCATTCCATGGTAGGTATTACATCAATGATATTCGCAAAGAACTTCATGATGCGAAGATCTCTATTGATCTTTCTTTCCACGTGCGGGTGCAACACCTTGATGGCTACCTGCTGATTCGAAGAAATTTGACTACCCTGTTGTTCAGTGATAACAACACCTTCCCAGAAAGACCCTTTTGTCGCATCTGTCTCAGCAAATTCGAGCTGTTCGGATCTTTCGTCTTCAAATTTTGCTTTCATAATGGCCTTTTCAGACAATTTTGCTAGGTACACTTGGGCTATAGCTCCAACGCCCACCGGCACGTCATTGAACTCATCAAAAATATCCTCAAAAGGCATGCCAAAACTTTTGGCAAGTATTTTTTTGGTTTGGTGTAATGCATGTGGCTTTGAGTTTGAATGCAAATGGGCTAATTCCTCACATAGAAGTTCGGGGAAGATGTCTGTTCTTGACGCTGCCCATTGCCCCAATTTGATAAAGGTAGCACCCGCGGCCTCTGCGGTCCATCTCAAATATTGAAACCAGATCTTTGCTCCAGATCTGGTTCTGTCAGAATCCAGTTTGTCCTTTGTGCCGATCCAGCAGATTGGAGAGAGGAAAAGTAAGGGAAAGATCAACACGCTTAACTCAAAAAACCTCGCAACCGTCTTCACGGGATCAATGACGTAGTCCAAGATACCGAATTTGAGCCAGTAGAATAATCGAGTGATTATGGGCCCATCGGATGTACGTGATAATCTGTAGTTGTCATGTAGCTCTCGTTTTTCTTTTCTAGATGCATCATACAAGCCCCTCTCAAATGTTTCGGAGTCGCGTAATGGCTTCAATACATGTATGGTAGAATCTGCTGGTGGAACATCATTTTGGACTTTGGATTGAAACGATATTGCCGAAAGAATACCAATCCCAATGCCTAATTGAATCCCAGATTTACTGTTCAGACTCCACGACCACTTTGAATGCAAGCAAGGTTGCTCGCTGAATAAAGTGTTGCGTCCGCCTGATGTCCCGTTGTTAAATATATTTCGCGGAAGTACAGATGCTAGAGACAAACTGAAATTTCTTTTTGAGCAAACTTTTTCATTGACCCTACCTATATTGAGCTTCGATCGAAGAATCTTCCCAGACATGCTTTATAGAGGTTCAGTTGTTTCGTGTAATCTGGGGAGAGGAAATGAGTAGCAAGGTAATGCGATCATTACATGCAAGCCTTTTGCATCCTATTGAGCCTTCCGCGCCGATTGTCTAACGGCGCAGCAAGAAACCGCGCAACCCAAGCAACTCTGAGACTTTCCCCTTTATTTATTAGGGCACTAAATATAACCATATAGTTACATTTAGTACATTTGATTAAGAGTAAGTGCATTTTTCCCGGCTGTTCCCACCAAAATACTTAATTTTCTATAGAAGATACTCGTAATCAATTTTTGGAAATGCGTCAGTGCATTAAGCCCGCCACATCAGCAATCTTTGGCAAGGGCGAGCGTCCTCCACCATTCTCGCCATCCCTGACAGACTATGACTCCATCAGCTCATTCGGTTTATTCCTCATGGCATCCCCTCATCTCTCGATTCAGAGGGATCAATGCAGAGCCATTAGTGTTGCACGATTTCGGGAGGTTGGAACTTTTCCGGACGGTTTTGACGAACCAGTTCGAATTTTTCGAGTATACTGACGCTGTATTCAGTGAAGGATAGTTCCCCGAGTGGCATCAGTATGTTTATGTCAAGTTATTCCCTTCGAATTTGTACTTCGAAGAAGTGATCTGCTCTCTCGGTAGCCTTTTCATTCAGGCAAAGAATCTTTCCATGCGCTCGAATGTTTAAATAAGACTCAATTCTTGATGATGACTTCCATTAGTGAAGACCTGTAATCTATGTATAAGATCTCTCCACCAGCGAACTAACAGCTTATGTAATTCATCGTCGTCTGCATTTTGCAGCAAAACAAAACTGACAGGATGTTACGATAAGGATAATCAAATTAAGTAGCGTGCCCTTGCTTTACTCTTCCACAACTGGATCATTTACAATGATCGAGTTCAAATGTTTGGACGAGATTTAGACTTCTTTCGCTTTTGTTTCGTCCTCTAGTATATGCGTCCGTAGTACGGAAGTCCACAAATATATTGTACACATTCCTTTGGGATTCCTCATTTCCCCCCTTCGTGCGACAATGCTATCATGCGCATTAAACAGATCATGAAAGACGGGAATTTTGATCCACTTAAGATCGTTTAGATTTTCGATAATAGTGAGCTGATCCGTTGAAAATTTGAGTTTGACGCTGGCTTCAAACAAGGGAACA
The DNA here is from genome assembly GCA_030583235.1 of Metschnikowia lunata. NCBI lineage: Eukaryota > Fungi > Ascomycota > Pichiomycetes > Serinales > Metschnikowiaceae > Metschnikowia > Metschnikowia lunata. Next base: position 3,020 of record JAJMHP010000102.1, read on the forward strand.
TCATCCTTCGTTTTCCACTCAAGTGCCGTCTGATATTTCTTGATTAGTTCATCGTATTCGAATATGGGTATTTCGCCGTGTGCTCTATCACCAATTCTAAGAGAGCTTCTCTTTTGCAGCACATTAAGCTTCATAATTAGCTCTTCACTCGACGACTCCTCCAAAACGTTTGGCTGCTTCTGGAAAAACTCATCTGCAGTAACATCAGGACCCTTGATAACAGCTCTTTTCTCTTTGAAGTATTGGTCCTTTTCGGTACCTTCCTCTTCGATCATTTCAGCGGAGTCATTTTTGAGCCTTTCCTCTACTGCCAAGACATTTTCCATTGCGTTTTCTGTGAACTTGGAAGTATCACCTTTAAACGACTCCTGTCGAAGTAAAGCCTTTCGTTCTTGTCTCCTGGAATTCCCTAGCTCCACATTTCTCCTATCAACTGGCTCTCCACGGAACACAGTTGATCTGACAAGTGCCCAGTGCTCTGTGTTATCGGGCCCATTGGTTAGCTTCACTTTCAAGATGCTGTAACCTGAAACGTATAGTGACAAGCATACGATCAAAGGTAGGTAAAAAGGAAACAAGATCAACGCAGCAAAGAAGAGTAAAGTATATCGAATGAAGATGTTCGACCTCAAAATAGATGTGGCCTCTTGCTCATTTCGATATTTGGCACCTGATCCTTGTATCTTGTGTGATCTTTTGAGGTCGACAAACTTAGGCCACACAGTCACATTATTGACTTTCGCGGGAGGGGCACCTTCCAAGTATTGAATCTTAACTGAGTTCATGGAGTCAAAAGGGGAGTAATCGGTAATGAAGCTTGTGAAGAATGGAACGCTTCTATCATTTTTTATATTGGCCAATAGTATTCGCTTCTGAAAGAGAGAAAGCCCAATCACATAACTTGAATCACGTTTTGTCATTTTCACGAGTAAGCGCTCCTTGTCAGCTAAAAACAATTGATGGCCTGTTCTTCCAAAAAGTCGCTTACCAATAGAATTAGCAGCTTTATCAAATATAGTGTCTTTGAAAAAATGAACCCCAACATGAGGGGTAGCAAACGTGCAAAAGAACACAGGTTGAACCTCGTTGAAAAATCCCATCTCATATAATGATCCGACCGCGTATCTTGCTATTAAGCCTCCAAGAGAGTACCCGATTAGACTAATTTTATGAACGTGACACATGTTTTTGAGCTTTAGAGTTTCTATTTCAAAGAGAATGTCAGAAATTGTGTTCTCTGCACATCGTTCTATGCCATCATAAGTTTTCCAAAAGCGAAAGGATGATGGTTTGATCGAAACCACCCTTTCATGAGATATCAGTGCGGTCGCTCGTTTGACAGCATTCTCAATCGCCAGCATGTGACTTGGATTTCCCCAAAGGCCGTGTATAAACACAAATAGGTGTACCTTCTCTTCCCTGGTGTCGCTTCTCATTGAGAGCATAGGTGTATACTATTTATTCAGAGGGAAAAGAAACTATGTCTGAACTGCGCAACTTAAAAGACACAAACGCAAGAAGTTGTGAATATATTAACCTCTGGAAAATGCGGGATCTATTCGCAATATTCCATATATCTGCATTCCCCCGGTGGAGTATTACGGAAGCTAGTACGAGATTTCGCATGCGAATCCATGTATTGTAATCGCAACCTTTGTCATCAGCAGTCACGTGAGACAAATCCTTGCGTGACTTTTCACTGGCACCTCTAGTTGGTTAAAAGTTGGACTTGTCTAACCCCCAATCAGTCACCTATATGTTATCGTCTGCAAGCAAAACCTGGTAGCACGCCTATCTTCAACTATCCACCAATTATTGATCGCACCTGGACTTTCAATCACTGGAGAATTCTTGAATATAATGTCCAAATAGAAAGTCGTGTTCTGGAGGAAAGGACAAAAGAGTCTTTCTTCGATGAAATAGCCAGTACAACGGAAATGCATGGCCACTATTTTCGGCGGTCTTTCCCAAAAATCGAAAACCTCATGACACGCGACTAGACTCAAAATCAGGAAAGAATACAAGGCTGAAGAACCGAGCAAACGACGAATTATGAGTAACTGTCTAAGCTTTTTACCGGCTGATTTTAGTCAGACGGAATTCCTTGAAGCATTGAAGTTTTCCTAGGGGTTCTTTGACTCATGAAGTAGTGTAGCTCATCAAGTAGATAGAAAAAGAATTAGCTCCATCTAAAGGATTTCGTTGCCCATGCCCTCTACTTGAGTATTCTCGGACTGCTAATTTGGCTCCCCTGCGCAACATCTTATGATGATGAGGTCGTGTTCGCACCGATATGATCTAAGCGAGATTTGTAGAACCTTTAAGCCAAGGAATTTGTCATACAATGGCCTTTTTCGGAACAAGCTCCACGGCGGCCCCTGTGGTTAATCTGCTGTCCAAGCAAATCAAAACTCAGCTTCAAGAGCAAATTGCCCAAGAGCTTGCTGTCGCAAATGCAACAGAGTTGGTGAACAAAATCACGCAGAACTGCTTCGAAAAGTGCATACTTCAGGCTCAGAATCGAATTACTCCTCAGCAAAACTCCTGCTTAGATCATTGCTCAGAGAAGTACATGAGATCTTGGAATGTTATTTCCAGAACCTACATCTCCCGAATTCAAAAAGAGAAGTCGAGCTGATTACCTACATAGACAAATCGAAGACCTAGCTTTTTACCAGAAGCGCGATCATGTGCGTAGACACAGTAAATTAATGCCTGGGGTGTCACAAAATGTCGAGATGATTCCTCGTAACTTCTTTTTTGCATATTCTTGCTTGTTATTATTTTTCCCCTTCTATTTAATTTTATTTATTACTTTGAAGACTTTTTAAAGCCCAAAGATGTGTCGCTTGTCTCTATCCTAGCACGAAATCAAAAGACAGAGAACTGAGTTTAAGCGCTCGATACACTCCGCCGACATATCGCACTCGACAGTGGCAACGACAACTGTGGTCTCGAACACAACCAACACTTTTCTGTTTTCTTGTATTGTTCTGCCGTTTATACCAGAATTACGAGTTCGTGACAACCAGAACCATGTCAACGGTGGCCTCTGATTACAAATTTGATATCGCTTCTATGCCAATTGAGCACAGATTCAACCCGTACACTGACAATGGTGGGACAGTTCTTGGAATTGCTGGCGAGGACTTTGCGGTTTTGGCGGGAGACACACGTATAGTGTCTGGATACAATATCGACTCGCGTTATGAACCTAAGATTTTTGATGTTGGCGATAATATTGCGATGACAGCGAATGGATTCTCAGCAGATGGCGCTGCTTTGATAGATCGGTTTAAGACTGCCTTCAAATGGTACAAGTTCGACCACAACAATAAGAAGTTGACAATCCAGTCTGCTGCAAGATACATTCAACACCTTTTGTATGGGAAAAGATTTTTTCCCTTCTATGTTAGCACTTTGATCGCTGGTTTAGATGAGGAAGGAAAGGGGGCCGTTTACTCGTATGACCCCGTAGGCTCGTATGAAAGAGAACAATGCAGAGCCGGAGGGGCCGCTGCTTCTTTGATTATGCCATTTCTTGATAACCAAGTGAACTTCAAGAATCAGTATGAACCTGGTACAGATGGGAAAGAGAAGAAACCATTGAGGTATTTAAGTTTAGAAGAGGTCTTGGAATTAGTTAAGGATGCATTTTCTTCTGCAACAGAGAGACACATTCAGGTGGGCGATGGGCTAGAAATTTTCATTGTGACAAAGGATGGGATGAGAAAGGAATATTATCCATTGAAAAGAGATTAGAGGTTTATAACGCAGTCGAAGCTTCTCATATTCTCAGACGCAGTCAGAATATAGTTTACTATGAAACCGTCACACGCTAGAGCCTTTCTAATCTCAAGCTTTATGAAGACAAGATTGGAGAAAAACAACAATAGTTTCTTCATATTCGCTTTACTTCTGTGCTCGATTCACTCACACAGGAAGCTCAAATGTCTTGCCTTGCAAAACTTTGGTGTAGTAAATATAGAAGAAGTCTGAATATATAACAGTTTGCAACACACCTGCAAGAACAGCAACGTAATCAAATTTTCCCTCGGCAAAGAACCTATAGAGCCAGTTCGGAATGTAGAGACCTCTGTATATACCCAAAGCGAATATATAATGGGTGGTAATGTTCTCTGCGGATCCAGTCTTTTGCAACATATACAATTGAGGGATGATTGCGAGCGCTTCCAACCAAATCGAAAAAGACCAGGTAACCTCTCTAATAGTGTATGCATGCGTGAAAACGAGTGATAGAACACCCGCTACTGCAACCAAATACTTGATGGGGAAAGTGTCAGTGTCTTCCCTGATTCTCTTTGGATATTTATGAGTCATTAAGTACACCGTGTATACGGAAGTGGCAATGAAAAAAATCTTCATGAAAGTGTTGTAGACTGAAACGAACTTGTAGAATAGGTCAACATATCGAATAACAAAGACAGCCACGTAGAGTGCTTGGGTTTTTAACGACAACCCATCAACAGATCTGTTCGCCTCTATAGAATATAATAATATACCGCAGCTGAACATATGGGAAAGATCTGCGAGGAAGCGAAATATGTTCATTTTGGAGCTTCTTTTGTGTGTTTTATCGTATGAGATATAAATTCAAATTTGTATGTTATCGATAGGTTCCATTTATTTCAAAATTTCGGCGTGAGAATGAATTGTGAGGTGTCGATTGGAATGCACATCCGGTCATGTGCACTCTCGCTCGAGTCGCCTGTGGCCCTATGCGTTTCAAAGGCCTCGAATACTAAAACATTTCGACAAGGACTTTCCTTTAATTTTTCAGCACTGACCCAGTAGTGCTAAAGCTTTCGGTTTATCTCCAATCTTGAGGCCTCTTTGGATCAGATTTCGATGCTCACTTCAAGTACTACATTTAATTTTCTTAAACTCTCCTAAACTTCTTCGGATTTTAAATGGGGATGGGTTGCTTCGCAAATACTATTCTGCAAAAGTCGATCATCTCTAACCCATTTATTGCTTGTGAGTCCATTTGGGAGCCAATTTCACATGTGTATTCGTCCTAAAGAGATTTCAAAGGCATATTTTATCAAGCAATTTTTGATATTGTTGTTCTAAGTTGAGTCCACTAAATTCTTTGTTGGTATTGCTTCCGACTAAATTCATCCCATGCTTCCGTTCCAGTCGTTCCTCAAACTGGGGGCATGATGCGTAAGAACGCAAACTTTCGATATTTTTGAACCACACCCCATGTTTTTGTGCTTCAAAATCGGCCAAAAATGATTCAATCGCATCAGAATTGAGTTTATAGCTCCCTGTGACCTCCGTTGGAAGACTATTGTAAATGCCAATATGTTCAGCTTGTAGCAAAATCAAAGATGGGGTGTTACTCACAAAAAATGTTCTCATCAACTCAGAGCCCAGTTTTTCGATGGGATTCAAAAGAAAAGCGACTCCTGGGTGGCGATTTGCAGAGGTCTGATAGAAATGGTTTGGGTAAAAGTATTTATCCCATCCTTCATTATGCTCTCCCACAAAAGCGATGAGAACGGACTTCCCTTGCTCAAGATACTTAGTTACATCCGTGGGCGAAGAAACTGTCTGGATCTGGCTTTCGGCTTCACTAAAGCTTGGCTCAATGTTCGCGTGTAATTTGATAAAATGTTGCAAATTTTCAATCAGTCTTGTCTGTGTGAAAGTATGAACTTGCTTCCTTGAATGGTCGTATAACTTGATAGAGGGGTAAGCTTTGATTTCAAATAATTCTTTGAGGCGTTTGTTCTGGAGGCCGTTGACTCGCACAACCTGGAATTCGGGGCCTACGACATTGTAAAGATGAGATAGGTAAACGAAATCGTCCGTGAATGCCTGACAGAATGCGCAATCAGGTGAATAGAAATATATCAATGAAAGAGGCTTCCGAAGAATTTGCTCCACTGCTGATACCTCAATTACATACGGCAAACAACCAGTCGATAAAACAAGAAAAACAATTGTGGCTAGAAGCATCGAAAGAGTCTATGCGTAAGCGTTACATATTTAAGATCGCTAAGTAAACCGCATGTTCACGTGCACACTATGGATGCGAAGGGTGGCTCCCTTGGCCAGTGTTGCTGATCACATTTTTTTCGCGCAATTTCGATACTAACACCATCACAAAAAAATAACTCAAATTCGTAAAAAGACAAACTGGAAATAAAAATGAAAATAATTCGTGAAGCCCTGAAGATAGTAATTTCCCATAGAGTCGCTAATTATCATCATTAGAATTAGTTGAAAAATCCCAAGAATAGTTTATAATATATATATATATTTTATCGATTAGGTTATTTTCAGCAACGCTGCCCCAGGCTGTAGTTATACGTTAGTTAATCCTTAACAAAAAATTGAAAATGTAACGTCAAATGCAGGGCTCGCGGACGCACATCGTTTTCGGACATGCGCCTAATTATTGAATTTTTGATTGCAAAAATATGTATATGACTATCGTAGTTTTAAAACAACTATCTATGATTTGTTATGGCCCCGCCTCCCACAACTCAGACATTCTTAGCTCTGCGCGATATCCGGAAAGGTGCTGTGTCTGCGAACCCTGTGATTGACGTTATCTCGCAATTCGACTCTGGTTAGCCACATGCAAGCTCTGAAAAAAATTGAAAGCCTCAAAAAACGTAGAAAGTAAAAAGTTAGGATGACTTAAGCGATGTGGTACATTCGTACTAATATCTCAATTCGAAAATAACAAGAATAAAAAGTCATTATTTGTCGAGAACACTACAGTAAAGAGAAAAGTATTTGAACATTTCACGGTGCCCAATCTCAATCTTTCTCCTATGTTAACATCCTGTACACGCTGGCAATATTTGTTTAGCTTGCAAGTGCTTGACTTGTCTCCGCGTCCAGCAATCTGCAGACGTATGGGGAAATGCTGCGCAAATAATGCGTCAGCCAGCACCATTCCATCCACCTGGAAAAACAATTTAAGTCCTTTTCGGGCACTCAACAAGCAACTGAATATGTATCAAGAAAAAAGTTTCAATTTCGAGAACATTTTAAATAGGTATGCTCGTCCCTCGTTTCTGGTGGCAATTGTACTCATTCTATTGTCCTATTGTTCCCTCAGTCCTGAGCCTGCATCATATCCACTTACAATGAGAGTAACCGCATTCGCTTCTATTCTTGCAGCTCATATAGCTTGGGTCAGAGCTTCTGATCTCCTAACCTACACATCCACCATAGTATCTTCGACATGTTCGAGTGCTTCCACTAAGGCCTATTACGGAAATCACACAGTCCTGAACTCTGAGTCGTTTCTTTATGAAACAGAATTTGTTACAAATCAGGATACTTTGACGATGCTCCAAACTGTGTGTTCTGATAATTCCTGCCATGTCGCCACAATCCTCAACACGCTAACTACTGTGACAGCTACTGTCGATGGTGTTTTGACCACATATGTGACAGCATCTCCATATACTGATACCTACAATAATGAAGTTATTATGACACTGGTGTCCACTGAGATCTCCCCGGTTCCATCATCTACAACAGTGACGGTATCCACAATTACCAGCTGCTCAGCCAACAAATGTGATACTAGAGCCATCACCAAGAGTTTAATAACGGTTACCAGCATAATGGACGGGCAAAAGACTGTCTATACAACATTTTGTCCAGTCTCAGATGATAAGGCTACCAAGGTTGTAGACATTTCTGCATCTTCGGACAGCTTCGTGCCAATTACCACCAACAACGCACATGCGAGTGAGCTAGACACTAATCTGGTTACTTCTACTGTTAACTTCGACCAAAGCACCACGAAAAGCCTACAGACAGCTGTCGTGACGGTGACTTCTTGTTTGGACAAAAGCTGTTCAGCTATACCGGTGACAACCGGTATTTCATTCTACACTTCAACGATTAGAGGTGCTGAAACAGTATACACAACGTACTGTCCATTGCCAGAATCATTGACGTTGTCTACAGAACCCAAAAACCAGGCTCCTCCTAGTCTGCAAAGAATTTCAACCAAGAGTGCTGTGACAGTTGAGACTTTGACTACAGGCAATCCTGTTGCTACAACAGTTAACGTGATAACTAACAACATCATTACCAAAGCTCAGCAATCGACATTCAAGTCCGCATCTACCTCAACTCCAGAAACAACAGCTCGCATAAGTTCCTATGAGGGCTCCGCAGCGCGCACATTGCCTCTTATTCTTGCCATACCAATTGTGTACTTCTTAGTCTAGTTTTCATTCTTTGCGTTTAATTAGCACATTATCTCACATCGATATCTACTTCCTTCTATACTGAGTTCTCGCTTTGTTCCCTGTAATCAATGTGACCGTACCGTATACACGTTGTGACTTGTGATGTGTGTTGTAGAACATCCCTGCGTGGAGTCAGCAGCTTATATTGACACCCTAGAAATCATCGCAGATAGTAGGTTGTACGGCCCGCAGTCTTGGTTCGCATGCGACAGCATGAAGATCTTGCTGCTCCACTTGAAAGGAGCCGCGCGGGTAAACAACAAATGTACGGGCTTCGGTTCTTCTTCGAACATGAACGTAAATTTTTCAAAGTCAGCTAGGTCAGTCAGACAATGAACGCATATGACGTGGTCATAGATCCTACGGTAATATCCAACTGCCTCGCGTGCAACTTCATCACACCCTCAAGAAAACAGTTGTTGGTTGCAAAAGCAACAACTCTCGAAATCTACGAAATCCTAAAATTGAAGAAGGCCTCATCCAAGCAAGAGTTTGACTACAAGCAAGAGTTTGACTACAAGCAAGAGTTTGACTACAAGCTAAAGCTCGTCGATACTTTTAAGCTCCAAGGGCTTATTACAGGGCTAAAGGCGATAAGAACAATTGAAAATCGTGTTTTAGACTATGTTCTTGTGCTGACTAAGTCCGCAAAGGTTTCGTGTATTAAGTGGGACTCATCAAAACATGCCATTTCGACGGTGTCCTTGCATTATTACGAACATGCATTTCAAAGTGCTTCCTATGACAAGTTGATTGAGGCGGAAATAATTGTCGACTATTCCAGACAGCCATTGCTTTGTTTGCGCCGGAACAATCTCTTAATCTTTCTTCCTTTCGTCAATGTTGACGATGATGACGAAGAAGACAATAGGTATGAAGACGGTGAAATTGTTGAGGAAACGATTGGAACTATTACCCTGGAAACATTTGATGATCTGAATGCAACCTCATCAAACTTTAAGCCAATGAATGATTCAATCACTGATGAGACGTTAAAACTTAACATTGACAATCCCATCGGCAACTCTGACAGACTGTACAAGCAACCGTTCGACGTCCCTGGATCACAGCTCTTTGAAGCAAGTACAGTAATTGATGCGGCATCCTTAGACACAGCAATTGGAGATATCATTGATTTTCAGTTTCTTTACAATTACAGAGAACACACAGTGGCCATAATTTCGCTGGTGAAGAAGACTTGGGCGGGCTTCTTACCCCAGGAAAAGGATAATGTCGTGTACACAGTTTGGTCTTTGGATCTGTCCTTGCAAGCTGCCACTACTATTTTAAAGATAAAAGGTCTACCATTCGACATTCATCGCATAATACCATTGATGTCTCCGTTGAATGGATCACTCTTAGTGGGTACAAACACTCTCATACATGTTGATAGCGGTGGAGTCACACGTCGTGTATCTTTAAACTCCTTTGTGTCTGACACCACGGGCCTCTACAAGGACTTTCTTGATCTTTCCCACAGTGAGTTGATGTTAGAAGATTGCTCGATATCGTTCATTCCGAACGATAACAAAGCCTTGCTAATTCTTAGAACGGGACAAATGTACTTGCTTGTTTTCGATATTGAAGGAAAGACGATCAAGGGTTTGACGGTCGAAACCATCGAACCTTCGCTGTATGACAATCTTCGAACAGAGCATCCAGGATCCATAATTGCAATCGAGGAAAATTTGCTATTTTTGTCAGGAAAGAGCTCCGAATCAACCCTTGTGGAGGTTTCCTACTCTCCGCCTGATGACACCAGGTCCAATTTGTCTGAATCTAAAACTGGTGAGAAATCTTCACCCGACCTTGACGAGGACGAGGATGGCCTCTATGACGAAGATGAATCTAGTGGGGCTAAGATGATTAACTGTGGTCGTATTAATTTTGTATTTCATGATACCATCGAGAGCACTGGTCCCATTACGTCCTTTACATTAGGAAAGTATTCTGGTGAGAAATTTGTTGCTAATCTCCCTAACCCGTCATATAATGAAGTTTCTATTGTCGCTGCGGGAGGTGCCGGAAAATCATCATGTCTTAATATCATGACACCAACAGTGCAACCTATTATCAGATCGTCTCTTCGGTTTTCTCAGATCAATAAATTATGGATTGTTTGCAACAGATACCTCATCACATCCGACGACTACAATACAAAGTCGGAGATCTTTGATATAAACAAATCTTACGCAAGAATCCCATCAGCACAATTTATTAATACCGAGATGACTATAGCAATGCATGAGCTTGGCGATGGCAATTTCATCTTACAAGTGACTCCGAAGCATGTTGTACTATTGAACGCTGACTTGCAATGTGTTGCTACCTTGAAGAACAAATTGAAGGAATTCGGTGATGCCGATATCATCAACAGTGTGTTCAACGAGGAGTTTCTTATGATGTTTTTCTCTACCGGTGAAGTTGTGATTTATAACATTAACACGTATAACAAATCGTTTGCGAAAGTGGATCTTCCTAGCTTGTTGTCGGATACGATTATTACGACAGGCTATATCACAAACTCGCGGATTTTGAACGTTGTTCTGAAAGACGTCACTGTTCTCACCAAGAAATGCCACAAGAGAAAACGGAATCTGCTGACGGAAGAGCCGCCTCAAACACAGCCTTCTATGACTAAGGCTAAAACTTTCGTTCTCGTAACGGGTGACAACAGGATAGTCATGTTTAGTCGCTTTCACAAGGAAAAGTGCTTCCAACTCAACTCAGTAAGCAAATTCACTAACCGCTTGTCCCTTGGGTTCTTCGACATAAACGGTACAGACCCGGACCCTTTCATCAAGCAAGTAATATTGAGTGATCTTGGGGATAAGTTTGCGATGGATGAGTATCTTACAATTTTGACCGTTGGAGGAGAGATTGTCAGCTACAAAATGTACTTCGATGGCGAAAATTACAGTTTCATTAAAGAGGTCAATGTTCCTATCACTGGAGCCCCTGAAAATGCCTTTCCATACGGGACTTCACTCGAGAGGAGAATGATATATTTTGCTGATGTGAGTGGCATAACATGCCTTATGGTAACTGGAGTCGTCCCTTATTTTATCACGCGATCCCGGCATAGTCTTGTGAAGATACATAAATTCTCGAAGGTGCCAATTATTTCTTTTGTGCCGTATTCTGATAAACGCATCAAAAATGGATTGATTTACCTCGATACGAAAAAGAATGCTCGGATAGTGGAACTCTCAAAGGAGTTTAACTATGACAATAACTGGCCCGTCCGAAAAGTATCAATTGGCGCGACAATCAAAGATGTTACCTATCATGAGAGTTCCCATACATATATCGTGTCGACTTTCAAGGAAATTCCGTACAAATGCTTGGACGAAGACGGAACACCTGTTGTGGGTACAAACTCTGAAAAGCCGCCTGCTTTATCGTATAAGGGGTGCATTCACTTAATATCACCACTTTCGTGGACTTCGATTGACTCAATTATTTTAGATGACAATGAAGTCGGTCTAAAAATGAAATCAATGGCTCTTGATATTGGAAGTGAGACTAAACGCTTCAAACGAAGAAAAGAATTTGTTTTGGTCGGCTCGGGTAAGTATAGGATGGAAGATCTAGCATGTAACGGATCTTATCGTCTCTTAGAAATTATCGATATAATTCCGGAGCCTGGAAGACCTGAGACTAACCATAAATTCAAAGAATATTGGCAAGAGGATACGAGAGGGGCCGTTACGGCATTATGTGACGTGAGTGGGCGGTTTTTAGTTGCGCAAGGGCAAAAGGTCTTTATTCGCGATATTAGAGATTCGAATGCCGTTCCGGTAGCTTTTATGGACTTGTCTGTCTACGTTTCTGAAGCCAAAAGTTTTGGCAATTTGCTTTTATTTGGCGATACATTAAAAAGTGTCTCCTTGGCTGGATTTGATGCTGAGCCCTTTCGTATGATATCACTTGGAAAGGATACTAGTGGGATTGATGTGAACTGCGCTGACTTTATTTACAAAGATGAGGATATTTATATCGTGGTGGCTGATAACGATAAAAATATTCACGTTCTTCAGTACAACCCAGAGGACCCCGCAAGCTCTAATGGTCAGCGATTGTTGCACAGGTCGTCATTCAACTCGAATTTTAATACAACCTGCATGAGGTCCATCCCAAGGTATGAAGACACGTCTAACTTAGGTGAACCTACAAAGACCACATTTCAGATAATTGCCTCGACATCAGAAGGTGCCATTTACACAGTATTTCCAACTGAAGAATCTTCATTTCGTCGAATGTTTGTTTTACAGCAGCAACTTATGGACAAAGAGTATCATCATTGTGGTTTGAACCCAAGACTGAACCGCTTGGTCCATCAGAATAAAGATCAAGATCATAGGTTACGACCCATTCTTGATAACGAAATATTGAAAAGATTTGCCAAGCTTAATCGAGATAGGATGCGCTTATTTGCGCAGAAAGTTTGCATAAAAAACTCAGCTGTTGACCTCTGGAGAGATTTGATCAGCTTCCAAAATGGGCTGAACAGTTTATGATCGCGAATGGCGGACTGCGAAAGACAGTGTTCGCGTCGAAAAGTGAAGTACTGCGTGCACGCCTAACCAACTAAATAGAAACAAGAATTGCCTACGCCTCGTCACTCTTATTGTCGGATCAAGTGACAGAGACATATGCCACATCCATACAATTTTCTGTTTCTACAATACAAACATATCCCTCGTCTACTCAACATTCAATCTCATTTACACCCTCACAACCTGGCTTCCCTTACCCGTTGAAAAATGAAACGCCGAAGCGTGAAAAAAAGTGTGTCTTTTAAAGAACATAGCATGGAAAACACGAAGGACACACATGTGAATGAACTCCAGGAAACCAAGAAAAGGAAATCAGCTTTTATTTTGCCATTTCATTTACCCGTGCTCCTTTATTTGCAATTCCAAAACGGACTAACCGATGATCGCTTGAGAACAATGTCAAGAGCTTTAGCTCAGCTTCTCATAGTCCAGGTTTTATATGGATTTGTCCTTACACTGGACCTCAATGCCATGAGTAGGGACAAGAAGAAGCAAGCAAATAGAGGAATAGTGAGCAATGCGATGACGATATTCATGTCTACTTTGATTTCTCTCATTTCAGCAAATGCGGTATTTCTCCTTCTAATCCTATTTGGGGCTCCCTTGGAATCTTTTAAATCGGAAACTTACCTATTAGCTCACCACTTGTCTGTGTTGACAATACAACCAGTATTAATCCAAGCCAAACTTACCCACGGGAAATTAGCGAGTATAATTGAAGTGGAAGACTTATATCTAAAACTATCCAGTGATCAAACTATGTGTTCAAGCGTCTTTGCTCTTCTAGGTTCTTGGCTTGGTGTCATTCCTATTCCTCTTGACTGGGACAGACCGTGGCAACGATGGCCCGTGACAATTTTGACTGGTGGCTATGTGGGTGCATTTGCAGGGTCGGTTGTGGCTCTTTTTTTATAAGACTTGCTCAATCATCCCAATTTGACGATGATTATTCTCAAGATCATATATTTACATATCAGTAAGGAATTCAACTACTTGACCCATGACAATGTTGTGTTTTCCTGCAGGCGGTTTAATCCTCTGCTTTCGAAATTTTACTCGTAGTAGTAGCAGTTAGTAACTGGTTCCTCTATGTACAGTAAAGACGCTCAGCGAGCATCTATGTTGCACTCGTATTAAGGCACTCGAGGTACTCTAATATATGACTGGCTTCCCTCATCTCCCGAAAACAAGAGGCGAAACTGATGATGACGCCTCGATCCACCTCTATAGCCGAGTCGGCCCGGCACGCCCAGTTGCCTTTTCCAACTATGATCAACAGATACAAACTATACTCAGTCAACAGAAAAAGAGTAGTAGATCGGAAACAGAATTACCAAAAAGATTAAATGATATGTTCAGTGATTACATCGATGTCGAAACCGGATGTAGTGGTACTGATAGTGATGACACCGAGTTTGAGGAGAGGAGCTCCTTGTTCACATATTCTTCCAATGAAAAAATTACGGGCGAGGCCCGGCAATCGTTGCCCCTGGCTTCCCGTCCGATGTTGATCCTATCACATACAAAAAAGAGTCTCATAGGACTACTCTCCGGAGCCATTTTCATCATTTTCTTACAGCTGATGAAGAACCACTTGCTTTATACCTCCGTTGCAATTGATTCGAGGCTTAGTAGTGTTGAAGATAATATATCAGCTTTGAATAACCTTACTGAGGCGCTTGATGTTCAAGCAGATGTTATGGAGTCAAAGATTAGTCGTTTTGCCGACTCTGTAACTCTGGAATTTCGCAACTTGGATGGATTTGCGGGGATGAATGATGGTAACGCATCTCTCATACCCGGTCTACTACGTGATCTTCAATTAGAAGTTGAGGTTTTGCAGAGGAAGATGAATGGCCTCAAGAGCTTACATGATGCCCCTGTGGATCTGCGTGATAAAATAATTGATATGTCCGAAAAGCTAGCACGAATTTCAGAGCACAGTAACGATTTGTCTGAAGTCCGACACCAGGTTCTCCAAGACTTTCTTCTGGTATTACCCAAACATATACCCGTGTACATCCAGGACAATACGATACATTACATCCCCGAATTTCCCAGATTTTTGCAAACACTCATAAAAGCGCCCAGCTTCAATTTAAGCGAAAGCTTCATGACTTTCTTGAATGAGCCTAAATTAAAAGAGCACTTGCAAACCATAATACAACCAGAGCACATCAATCCGAATAATTTATCCATCTCATTGTCATTATCTTCTGAGGAAGCCGAATATTTTAATAAAAATGAAGGGATTAGTGAGGCACTTCCAAAGAAACTTGTAACAGAGTGTGAGCAGAAAGATCAGCTCGAAAGTCTTGAAGCAGTGCAATTTGAGAGGAATTTTGCAGAATACATACTGGGTGCAAGAATTCTTGGATACATCACAACCAGTGTAAAAAATGATAATCCGAAAAAGTCGCTTCCAAGAAAGCTACTAATGGGCTGGTACGACTTGTTAAATTCAAAAGGTGTTCGATCCCCGAAATACTACAATGCTAACAATATATTGTTCGAGAGGGGGCAGTATTGGAAATGTAAATCTAACAAGTGCGCTGTTGGTATTCGGTTGTCAAGCTCGATTGTTCTCACTGATATTGTGTTAGAACAGCCACTTGAGATGAAGCCTTCAGACTTGAAACTTCCTACATCTGCCTCTATTTTCATCAAGCCTCAAAACCTGGTTGATGTGAAGGTGTTACAAAATTTGAAAGGTACCTATAACGAAGACAAACAAGAAAGCAACAGATTCTTGACCAAGTTCTACAAGGTAGTCCAAGTCGAGCTAAATAGTGGACATCGTGAGCGCATTAAAATCCCATCGAACGTGGTTGAATTGGAGGTAGTTGCGAGAGACATATACATCGAAATTGGGTCTGAGAGCAACACTACAGGCATTTATAACTTGAAGGCCTATGGCTACTCACAAAAGAATTCTAAAAGACGAGAAAGACAGCTTGAGCTAGGTTTTGAGCATTCCACACAGAAGGCGAGAACTGCGCTGACAAAACTTCGGAGTCTACATGAGGGTGAGACATATACCCTAGAGGAAGATGATTTCGTTTGAACAAGCAAGTGTGCATTTTTTTTCATTTGAGTAGTACAAACTAGCTCGTGTATCTTAATCTGAGTATTCGGGCTATTCTTCGTCCTCGTCTTCTTCGTCACCACCTTCGAGAAATCTTCCTTTCACGTCCTTCCACAACTTACCTCTGTTATGGGCCTCGTACCATTTTGTGATACCAATATCGAAGAAAGCTTGAAAGGCAAAAGCTCCAGCAAAAATTGTACTCACGTACAACGAGTTCCTTTTGATGAATGCAGACAACTTAGTATGTTAGTGAAAGAGGTTATGAGATGCAGAAAATAGAAGTGAAAAAATACAAAGCAACACAGAACAATTTCAAACCATAATCCCTACGCAGCTGGGCAGGGGAAAGTCCAGATGGTATAATATGTAATCTTCCCAAATTGATCAAACAAGTTTGCTCCATGAGTTTACATGGACGTGTATGAGCCGGTGATTTTGGATAACATGTACTAAATGTTGACAAATTTTCAGCGTAATTCAAGGTTCAGAAGGATAGTATCCGGGTCTAACGTACCATTTCAATTTTTTGGCGTGGGTAAAAGTTTGATGGTTGTCGTTTCTGTTTTGTATGAATCATCTTTGATTGGACATTCTGTCAAACCATTACTGCATATTGTTTTGGCGCGCATTCTCATTGCAATGAAACGAGACTCTGGCAAGGCTACTTTCGCCAGTATTTTTTCGCACGAGAGTTACAGTTAATATCAAAGAAATACTCAAATTCGTAAAAGATAAACTAGAAATAAGTTCGGAATAAGTACTAATAACTCAAACTTATTATGAGTTATTTTTATGAAAATGGAAGCTCCATTATACAACCAATGGAAAAAGATGTTTAGCCCCCTTGTTGTGGTGGTCAGTACCATACCCACTTTTATCTTCGCGAACTACATGCTTTGTGTAAGAACGGAGGACCAGCCTAGACTTGGTGAAGTTGGGCTCGTCCCGAGGGATCTGTCAAGCATGTCATAGCCTACAATAGACCACATTGGCATCGGCTCTAGTTCCCCAACCTGGTACTCCCATGATCCTCAGGAAGTTGTTATCGGCCCGAACGATTATCCACCTTCGCTTGAACTAGAGTAATATTTTCCCTAGAAGGATGTTACTGAAGATGAAACATTTATTGTCGGCGATGATTACGGGGTATTATTGGGTATTTTTCACCATGAATGCCATTCTGGAGGCATCGAGCGAAACGTGACCTTAGCCGATAAGTTATAAATAACTTGTCTGGATTGTATGTGGGTTTTTTCTATAGAGGGACAGTTTTTTTGTCGCACTAATTTAGTGTGGCTACCCTCAATACATTTTGTTTTTTTTTTTAAAAAAAATTGTCCTTAGTTAATCGTCAAAATAAAAATAAAAATATCTCGCGAAGTCCTTAAAATAAGTAATAATAGTTATTTCACAAAGTGTCGCTAATCATAATCATGAACATAAGTCGAGAGATCCCAAAAATAGTTTATAATATATATTCTATTATCGATTAAGGTATTTTCAGCAACACTGTTCAATACGCTACGTACCGTATTCCAACTTTGAATTTAGTAATCTCATTTCAAAGTATTCTTTGCTTAAGCCGGGAGGCATTATAAAGTAGAGATGTTCATGAATTGTCAGCTCCTGCTGAGTTGTTTCCTGGGTAGAATGTGCCCTTGTTCTTTACTTTCTTTACTTTCTTCTCCTTTGGTACTTCAACTGGATACCCATTTATTGATGCCGTTTGAAATTCTTGATTGTTAGCGTAAGCTTCTCTGATTGGGGCCAAGATTTCATTGATCTTCTGGGCAACTCCATTTTTCAAGTCAACTGGAGACAAAGTCTGCGCTGCAAAATCGGCTTTCAATTGCTCGAACGATGAATAGTTGATTGGGCCTCCATACTTGTCCGGTCTATCGATGTAAAACTCAAAACACCCTTCCACCCCTGATTTTAATTCTTGAATCGGCTGAATAATGTTTTCAAGGAATGAAAGAAGACCATTCTCTTCCACATTTCCCGGAGCACAGAAAGCAGAAGCAATCTTTTTTTTGACAACTTGAGGGTCTTCTGTCACATCTATCTTTGAGTTCGCGTCGGAGGCACTCATCTTACCTCCTTGCCCCAAACCTGGGACCATGGGGTTCATCAAGTGTGCCCTCTTCTTGTATCCAATACCTGGCAAATGCTCTTCAGCGAGAACAAAAATCTTCCTCTGATCAACCCCTCCGAATTGAACATCTACGTCTAAGTATTGTTCGTCAAGAGCCTGCATCAATGGATAAATTAAGCCCGAGAGTAATGGGTTTTGGACTTGTTTCACAACGTCAGCACCTGCTCTCTTAGCATCGTTTTGGGACACCGAGTTTGACAACTTGAAGAGGTCCATAGTATAGTTTGGCGTGAGCTGATATTCAGAACCCACAATGAAGTGCAACTTTTCGATTGGCACGTTAATGGACGTCAAGATTGTTTTTACTACAAATTCGTAATACTTCGAGCGATGTTGAACGACTTCTAATGGGGCTTTCATGTTATCCAAGTAAGCATGCAAGTCTGCAATTAATACAGTAACCTCACACCCAGCTTTCAAGAAGTGGGCTAACTTAATCATGGGGACGAAATAGCCACAGTGAGGTTTTCCAGTTGGGGCGGTACCCCAGTAAATCTTGATGGGTCTTTCATTTTTCTCCAATAAATCCTTCAATATCTTGCCGTTTAGCACCTCTTGAAGCCCCTTCGTTATAAGATGAAATTTCTGTTCTGCATCCATCATGTGTCCCACTCTTATCGCCAAACACGTAAACTTGTGTTCTTTCTTGACGGTATTTTTTCTTGCAGCTCCTCGTTAAAGCCAAAGAACATCCGTACATCCAACGTCTCAATTGTCTATAAGTGGTGTCATCAGTGGAAACGACGAAAATACACAAGCCTATCAATACGATTGGAAAAATTCGTGATTCATCAGACCCAGCGAGGTTTTTAAAAAAAAGTGTGTCCCATCATCAAGAAAGTCATATAATATTCTAGCAAAAGTCCCTTAGATAATCTCTGTGTGTAGTTCTGCATATACTACTTTTCACAAATTTTTCAATTGACTTTGTGCTAGTTGGGAATTCTTACCGTGGGGTAAACCGCGGTTCGCCACAGGTCACGCACTCGGAAGCTGTGGGAGGTTTTTTTTTTTCATAGAGTTCTATAGTTCTTGTTAGGAGTAGGCTGCGAAATCTCAGACTACAAACATCTTTTTTATAATCAGTTGTTTCATTAGAAAAATCAAGAAAGAAGAGGCATTGGAATTTTGGACAACGGGGCGTACATCTATCGAAGCTTCACTTAAAACTGCGTATCAGACGATCATCGAGGGTTCGAGCAGTGTCGAACGCAGAGAGCGCGCAACGGGGTCGTCAGACCAATGCGGCGAAAGCAAGGCAGCGCGTGAAATCTGACCCCAAGACTTTTATTTTCACGTCAGCTAAGCTCCATCTTGACGCCTCAATCACTAAAGAGAGCAGATTCCAATCACCAATGAAACAACTCAAGAAGTTTTTAGTGGAGCTTCCTGCAAGGCTGGCGTTCAAAGATGACGAATTCCTCAAAAAGTCCATTTTCAAGGCGTTATACTATTCAATCACATATGACGGAAAATTCTTGAGTACGCTTTTCGATAATGTTGATACAAGGCTGGATATTGATCCATGGCTGTATCTCCGAAAGCGAGAAAAAGCCTTCTATGAACATGTCCTTGAAGAAAAATATACACACAGCACAAACCAAATTTGCGGCCGCGTCTTGCAGCCCAGAGAGAAAGTATATAGGTGCACTGATTGTGGCTACGACGATACTTGTGTTATTTGCTCGGCCTGCTTCAGGATAGAGGATCACGAGGGACACAATGTCTCGGCATATATAACGCATGGCAAGGGGGGAATGTGTGATTGTGGAGATAAAACTGCATTCGTTAAACCGTTAAACTGTGCATGTCCTTCTAAAATTGACGAACTATCAACAGACTTTGAATGTGCTATTAATGCTACGATCAAAACCGTCTTGGACTATGTCTTAGACGTCGCCAATTCGTCCATAAATACATTACCTTTTGTTCACAGAAATATCAACGGGCTGGGGGGATTGCGACTTTCAACACCACAAATATCTGACTTCGGATCACTCCCAAGCCAAGTATATGGAGTTGAAGACAAGAACACTAATGACAAATGGTATCTCATTTTGTGGAATGATGAGAATCATGATTATGCGGAAGCTGAGACTGGTATAATTGCCGCGACCGGTATGGATCATCAAAAAGCCAAGGATGTCGCGAACGAGATAAATCAAAGAGGCAGAGCGATTCTCAAGGAGGCAAGAGATTATGCTGATCTCTTGAAAGATCAAAAAGCAGCCCAGGCAGATGGGTTAGTCGCCACCATTTCGTCGGCAAGGGATTTCGTGCGAGAGTCGATTATCTTGCATATACTCAGCTGGATGAGTGAAATCACCTCCTTTAGGGGCAATTCTACTTTCAGAGAAGTCTCGAAGCTGGTTTTGGCACGCTTGCTCTTAGAACCTGGATTTGAATTTTCGAAGCCGCTTGCACGAAGTTTCTTCAAGTCCGAGTCACTAGATGTTGAAAGCGCATGTGCCATTAATGGTATACCACTTGACGGGAGATTTTCACATGTTCACAGTCCTCGGGTACATTCTAAAGCACTTTCGCGTGGTTCCAAGACACATTCATGGCACAACATATACCGAGAGCCCACGACTCAACTTGTGAACTCTCGTATATTGTGTCTTCTTGCCTTTGAAGTTCGATTTGTTTCTGTCTTTCGAAAAAGGTTTACAAGGTCACTTTTGCCTGTACTATTTGCAGATGCTTCTATAAAAGCCACTTTCTGCGAGCAGTACATGTCGGCATATCCAATGTTAATATCAATTCTAGCCTTTTCCGATAGGGAAGAAGAACTTGCTTCCTCGAATGAGATCTCTGTTCAACTTTTCACATGTCCTTTAACAAACAAATGGATATTCGAATCTCAAACCTTCGCAAACCTTCTTGTTCCATTGTGTCGATTAATTGAGGAAGAAGCGTCAGAAAAAAATACGGAAGGTTTCTTGAATTTGAAGGACATAGTGGTTGATATCAGGAGTAAGAGGGAGAAAGCTGCTGTGCAGAATACTATTAAGACTTGCATAGAAAATGTCACCCGTGTGATTACAAAAAATGATGACAACAATCTATTGAATCATGTTTTGAATGCACGAAATCTACAGTTATTCTTAAGCTTTCTCGGGTTCTTCCAAGGGCTTCATCCTTTGAAGCGCAAGCAAGGTGATCACGTGGAAAGAGAATCTCTCACGGACTTCTACTCCTTCATTTCAAAGGCTGTGCCTATTTCTAGCATAATCGGGCATGCTACGAGGGTAGTTCATGTAAATCTCAATCAAGCCTGCGACGCAGTTGAGACAATCCTTGATTTTTTAGAATTCAGAGGAGAGTTGTCCGAGAGCCAACCATGCAAACTGGAGAAAGTCAGTGAGGACCTTGTTTCGCCATTTCATCCCATAAATTACTTTTTGTCATTTGTTATCCAAGCTGTTGGGTTAGACTCTCTCAAAGATATTTTATGTGATTCAGAAAACAATTTTCTGAGTATGTCGAAGCAATCTCTCAGAAGCATTGTTCTAGTTAGTCAGGTAAGAATTGGCCTCTGGATCAGAAACGGGACGACAATAGCAAGGCAAGTGTGTTATCTATATGATACACTGTCCGACCTTACTTATGCGAGAGATCTTCATCTTAATCAGCTTGCAGCGCTTGTTGATCAACCTGAAAAGACTTTCAGGGACTTTCTTGATATGTGGGAGCTCACAGATTGGTTTTTGGGTAATGTGACCTGTTATCAAACAGTTTATCAGCAGAAGTTTAGTTTTGTTTGTGAGAAGTTTTTGTCGTTCTTATACAAAATTCTCACAAATCGGTCACACTTCACCAAGATTCAGGATCCGCTGACGGACGCTGAATACATCAAAAGGGCAATTTGCTATGGTCTTTGCGAGGAACCAAAGTCTTTCTCGATGTTGAAAAAGCTGTTGCCGATCCACGTTTCCATATCAAAGAAGCTCGACGCTCTTTTGCAAGAATGTGCAAACTATCAGAGTCCCAGCGGCGTCTACGATGTCGGATTGTACCGCTTGAAGCCAGATCTTTATGAATTTTTGGATCCGATGGGACAACCAGAAGAAAAATCCTCTCAATCGATTTTTGAAGCTTTACTCACTAACATTACCAAATTTAAGCATTGTGATATTCGCAAGGTCATTCTTACCCCCAAGTTCAATATGTGTGACGATCTTTTTGTCAATTCTCGAATTGGCTCGACACTAAGGACGAAAGACTTTGCCAAATTCTTATACAAATTGCTTCAAGTTTCTATCGATACAAACGACGAAGAATATTTACCTCAGCTACTTCATCTTCTCCATGCCACTATAATGGATGGGGAACTTATTCATGGTCGAAAGCATCTCGAGCAAAACTTAGTATCGATTCCCATTAGTAACTTGTTACTCACAATTATTGAATCGAATATGTCGCCTGCGATTATCGCAAAAGCTGAATTCTTGCTTGACATTTTTATTACCCGCAATGAATCTGTCTTAATTTCCCTTACTGAATGCTTTGGAGAAGCCCACGTTGAGTCATACAAACACGAGAAACGAGAGTGCTCTGGGTTCAAAAGGCAAAAGCAAGCGAAGCTCGCACGCCACAGAAACGCTAAAATAATGAAACAGTTTGAAAGACAACGTGAAGCATTTTTATCAAAGAATGCTTTGTTTGAAGAGCAGTCGTATGATACGATTCTGGAGTCTACAGCCCTGGTCTTGAGAAATTGTGTCTATTGTGGGGAAGTCGAAACTACAAGAATGCCAATGGGTATTCCTGCTGTCACTAAGTCGACATCGTGCTTCTGGAAATTATCAATGCAGCAGGAGCACTTGGTAAAACATGCATTTTCGGGGTATGCAAATTCGTTGCCCATAGAGGAAAACGATGTATATTCGAAAGGCTACCCAAAGGAGCTCAGACATGATGGCGATGTAAGTTCAACGTGTGGTCACGGCGCGCATTTTGAATGCCATGAACGAGCTCGAACACTACAATTTCTTCCAAATTCTTGCCCTTTGTGTCACAACATGTATAATGATTTCATCCCAAGTTACATGCAGAAATCTACCTTCTTCGATGTGCACTTGCTCCACGGAGATCCACTTCTGTCAGAACCATCTCGCAACAGTTTGAGCTTTGAAGCAGCAAGACACCAGGACTTGTTATTGTCAGTGATTCATGGAGATTTTCTTGATGATAATGGTTACCCTCATGAGGAAATAATCGATCATATTCTGTCTAAGTTCAAAATTTCCCATCAAGGCAATGGTGAAGAATACACGGGTCACAACCCCTCTCTGACTGATGAAATAGAGCTATTGATTGCGAACACAATACAAGCAAATGAAATGGCAATGAGAATAGATGTGAGTGATTCAAACTCCGTCTGCGCAGTGAGTGTTTCTTCGTCTTTGTGTTCTCTTATTCGCTCGCTTTTCCAATGTCGTGTGCTACTCCATGAAGCCCACAGGCTGCGAAAAATCAAAAAATCATCAAGCCTTGGCTCACTGGAACAAACTGATCAAGTCCGCCTGAATGACTCTGTGTTTAAAGAAATACTCTCTCTCATTTTCACATCGAAGGAATCAGTTCAAACGCTTATTCGTTTTGGTTTCGTCAAGATGATCGCAAAAATTTCTTTATCACTTTGTCTCGAATATGGAGAGTTTTTGCTGCGGGCAGAGGTTTCCCAAACGAGTAAATTTACGCCTCATGTCGACGAACTATCGGCTGCGTACTGTACACGATTTCTTGGTCTGGTCAAAGTTGACTTTGAATCTGTCAGCCCAAAATACTTTCACAACTTCTTCATCGCATTGGAAATTTGTATGCTTCCATACCTAAGGCAATGTGCGATACTTACCGAGATTCTTCTGTGTGATGAGAATACTGACTTCTTACTGAATTTTTCAAAAGGGTTTGGGAGAGATCTTGTAGATGCGCAAGGCTCCAACTCCTCCGATTTGCTTTGTCGACTTTTAAATCTTCCGACACTTCCCGAATTCTTGGGTTCATTGGGAAGTAAAGAAAGTCTCAGGTTCGAGCTCAATACCTTGGAGGGCATTATGAAGTCCCATTTTGGGACTTCAAGTAGTCTTGACTACCCCGGCGTGCCACGCCTAATTACTTTGCCGGACGAATTTAGTCTCACCATTGTCGACCCTGGACGTGTCTCGACTTCGGAAACAGTATGTTTATTATGTGGTGATAAAGTTGCTGCTTGGGAAAGATCAAATCATCGGAACGACTGCTCGCCTTCATCGTTATTATTTTGTCCGGAAGAGAATTCAGTAATTGCAATTATTGAACTTAGTCGAAACCTATTTGAAGTTCTGATTCCGGGACCTTACATGACGACTCATGGCGAGGTCAAGCGCGGGCCACATAACGAGAAAGCTACGTTGAGTCACATACGATACTCCAACTTGAACAAACTTTGGATAAATCAAGAGTTATATGGCTTCGCGACGCGGACTATGTACGGAGACAGAATGCGTCCAGCTGAAGAAGACACGGATTTGACAGGCGGTATTCTTGACGAAGATTCTTTCGATGAATTTGAGTTCTGGGAGTGATACATTCAATGCATATTATAGCGTGTCCCAGCCTCCTACATCAATAACACTGTCGAGTCTCCGAATTATTAAATTCGGTATAGAATGTTGCAACCACGAATTTTGTATAAATTCATCGTAGTTCTGCCTCAGAAAGTATAGAATTCTTCCTTTCTTGTCATCTGCGGCAACCTCTCCATGAAAATCCAAATAAGGCGCCTTGTAAAAAGTACCCCCATTTTTGTGCAAGAGAAGTATACATCTATCTTTCGGCACTAAAAAAGCACCAACACTGCTGGCACATTCTTTCATGAAGTGCGTGCTGCACTGTCCGTGCGGTGATCCAATAGCACGTTTTTGTGCATCAACAACTGCCGCGCAGAACAAACAAACAGCCGGGTTTTCGATCCCCAAATTAGGATTTTGGTATCGGTCCAGGTAGTAGTATTCTGTAAAGAACTCGTCCAATCTTTCAGGCAAATCCACGAGCCTGATGAATCCAGGGTACTCCATGGTTTTGGGGGTTTGTGCAGTGCTTGAAGGAGATGTTCGATGATTTATTCCAAGATAATGAAGGAACGAGTAGAATCTCTTTGCCTCCCAAGTCGAACTTTCTATTGTTCTGTTCAAAACTTCACTCAAAGTTGGTATCTTCAAAAATGAGCAAAGGTTGTCAGCTTCAAATTCAGGACTTCCTTTTGGTCTCCGTTCCGAGCAGTCCTGATTGGCACAACAAACATGAGCGTAAATCGATGATTGTCTCAAAAATGGGGTAACCGACTTTAGGAGCATGGAAAAGAAAATACGACCAAACTTGAGGTCATACATGCCGAAGTCTTTTTCGTTCGCATGAGGCGCAACTGCAATTAATGATTTGAAGATCTTTAGTATCGCATTTGCATCAGCATCTAAAATTAGATCTGAAGCAGGAACATCAAAAATACTGTAGTCTTCATTTGCATAAAAATTGTGCTTCAATAGTTGAGCTGTGAAGATGTGTGTGTTTTGGATAACTTTTCCCAAAAAACAAGCACGCAATATCGCATTGAAGCCCATATTCATGGATGGAACAGGTACGCTGGTCACTAAGATTTCAAAAAAATCTGAGTATATGATCGCCGAGTTAAACAGCTCCGGGGAAAGAATCTGAAAATGTGATAAGCACTTAATGTATGCATAATTAGCAGTTGTTTCTGGAAAAGAATGGTGGGAGAACATCGAAAGTAGACTAGTGATTCGAAGTTCATTCAAAGCCCTCAAATTTATCAAATTATTGTTCGATATTTGTTGAAGAAGCATGTTTGTGTCTGATCTTTCTCTCAAAGAGATTTCATTCGCTTTGATACTGTTAATCAATATTTGGGGACAGTCGGGTTCGTAAAGTTGAGGAAATGTAAGCAGAGACATTATCACAGACATATTTTGGAGCATGGTGTTGAACTCAGCCTGAATGTCGTCGTTTATATTTTCTGACCTCAAACCAATCATTTCTACTGCCAGGCTCGTGAGAATTGAGAGGCCTCCCAAATCTGAAATAATTGATTGGTGAAAGGATCTCAGCCATGCTTCATCGTTCTGTCCATATCTCGGTAAACTCGCGAAAGGATCACTCTCGTTCAAAAGGGGCTGCAAGAATCTTGCTAGTGACCTATTATTTGAGGACCATAGAATGGGAATAAAATTGTTGCTTATTGCTTTGCATAGCGGACATAAGAACTCCCGATGTTCTGCACAGTCAGGGTTATTTCTCGTTATCTGACTCAGTCGAGATTTATTGCTTGACAGATATTCCATGTAGCAGCGAAAGTGCATACCATGACCACACGTCTGAGAAACAACTTGTCGATGAACAGCCTCTGGGTCATTAAAGCCAGGACCCACAACATGTGCAGCTTTAATTTTTTTCATGTAAAGATTCCATTTATCGCTATGATGCTCATGATTTTGGATCGAAGTTTCACCGTCATAAACACGTACCTCATCTGATAATGAACGCAAGAACCAGTATCTATCATCAAACGGAATTTGTCTAAAGTCTGCAATCCTCGAAACATAAGTGATGATTCCAAATGGGCCTGAACTCTCGGCCGTATCTTGACACAAGATACAATGAGGTTCTGGAAATTTCCATCCTTCCTCTTCTTCCGCATCCATCTCGACATCACTGCAGTCATCGAGCATGTGATGAAACTTAATAAACAGTGATTGTTGCTTTTTGAACTTAGCGATTAGCTTTGCTTGCTTACCTTTCGCAATCTTTTTCTTGAATTCTCTTTCGCTGTCACCGCTGGACGATTTTACAGCGATATCAAACTGACTCGCATCAAAGTGAGGATAGTGGGTCTGCATTCTTCTCACCATATTTTCTTGCTTATCGCAAAGCGATTTAAAAATCGCTCTAATTTTTATGTGGTGTCTCTTATAATAGTCCTGGATTAGCATGTCATACAAAGATGCTGCCAAAGAAGTTTTGTGAACACTGGATATTTCAGAGACTCTGGTATCGAAAGAGTGCCCCCTTGATGTTTCAACAATATCCGTCAAGGCACATACATGTATGAGGTGGAGGAAAGCCTCAAGAAGACCATCAAACTGTCCCGGGTGCTTTCCAATGTAGTGTGCAACCTTTATCAAAAAATTCACGAATAATGGTGATGTCGTGAAGTTTGCGATACGTTTGTAACTTCCAAGAGCGTAAGTGCGTTTCGGTTGAATTATACTATTACACGCTGAAATGTTGTGTATTCTAGCAATTCTCTCCTTCATCAAGGAGATCGCATCATCCCTTTTATTTATGGTGTAATTGAAGTAATATGGGTTTATTTCATCAAAGAACTCTTCTTTCAAATGATACGTCCCCGTCTCGGTACTATTTCTTGATTCTTTAAAATCTGATAACTCGTTGAGAGTTGCGTCAAAGCGCTTCTCGGAGTATATGTGTTCGGGAATCCGGGAACATAATTTGGAATAACTTAGCGGACCAAAGCAGAGGTGGTGAATGATCTCACTCTTTATTTGAAGGTACGTTGTGGCTTCGCTCAGGAGCCGCTTGAGGAATGTGTCTTCTGTCAAAATGTGCATGAAAAACCCTAGGCATTCCTCGATAATATAAGGAAGAACACTCGGCTCGTAGAATTTGTGATCTGACTCAGGAGAATCGGACCACTCAAAAAAAAGCCATTCCTTTAAAAGTATCGACATGACCGTATCAGAGTCTAAGCAAATTACAAAATTTTGGATAAGAAAAAGGTCTCTGAGGTAGCCCTGCTCCCGCAAGCTGGTATTCTTGTAGAGCTGAAGCTGGCTACGGACACTAAAGCCGTTCCGTACCCAAAAGCCTGATTTGATCTGCGATGAGAGCACTGCGCTTTGGATTGGATATTTGAAGATAGTTATCACGCAACTCTCTGCATCCTTAAACTCGGAGCTTGTGGATACAAAATTGCTCGAGCTAGAGTCTAAAATTGACTTCAACAGATCATTGAAAGTAAATGCAGAGTACTCTATGAGCCAGGATAGAAAAGAGTGAAGTGGGTGGAGAAAGCTCACTTGCTTGTCCTCATTCTCTTCAATCGAGTCGGAATTATTGTAATGAGTAGACCCATAATCCACATCGTTAATACCGCCTGTGATTGGATGGTATTCGCAAAACTCAAACTTCAATAAGAATGATAGGACGTAATCAATTGCAGTCTTTGAAGTGAGACGCCGTTGTTCGGCCTCCAAGTTGGTTATTGAACGCGAAACATAATCAGCGAATTGATAGACTACCTGAATAGCGTGAAAAAACGATGTGTATTCTGTACTTTCGTACTCCACGTGGTGATTCTTTTCCCTTTTCAAAACAGGTTTACCTTGGAAAATAGACAAAATGTCACACACAATTGGTATGATTCCGTTTGTCAAAATTAACTCACGATCTTTTCCTTTGTTTAAAATGTAACTTATGTCAAAGAAAATTTGTCCCCATCTCCTGTTTTTCAAGCTTTCCTTCGAAAGATTATAATTAGATTCTGAATCCAGAGCCATTGCTTCAATTTCTCCATGCTTCAAGAAATTGTATATCGTGGCCAAAATTCTCGTAACATCACCATGCAATATTATGGCCGTGGAATGAGAAGGACAAGTGAATAACTGCGACGAGAGCTTGCACATGATATTCAATTCCGGATCACTGTCGATGGAAAGAAACAGATCTGCGACAACTGGATAAATATCCACGTATTGGAATGCAAAAAGTTTCTTGAATTTCAAGTTAGTTATCAATGAGGTCAAGTAAAAATCATGAAGAGTCGAGCGTGCTGATTTCCAAAAGCGGATATCGAGGTAAACTAGATATTGAAATCTAGAACCTCTGAAACTAGAGGACTCATACAGAGCAAGGTCTTGATTATACTCGCAATTTTGACATAACTGAACATCAAAATCCCAAAGAGAGGGAACGAAAGACCAATGCGACTTGGAACTATTAGATTTGCCGATGCAGTCAACATTAGGGATATCAAAGAAAGCGCATAATTTGCCTTTAGAGTACTTGTCAGAGAATTTCAGCTGAAATCGAACACCAGGTTGCCATTTGGAGCAAAAAC
Source organism: Metschnikowia lunata (assembly GCA_030583235.1). NCBI lineage: Eukaryota > Fungi > Ascomycota > Pichiomycetes > Serinales > Metschnikowiaceae > Metschnikowia > Metschnikowia lunata. The sequence goes on from JAJMHP010000102.1 coordinate 32,211, forward strand.
ATTCACATAAAATATTCTTTAAAGTTTCACTTGATTTGAACAAATCTCTTTCAAGCAAGCTGTTCATCCATATAATTATTTCATGGCACATGCTTTCCCTTACTTCATCTCGAGCGTTTCTAATACATGTTGCTAACCCTGTTGAGCTGAGAATCTTCTGCCTTTCAGTCAACAAAAGTAAGTCCCGGGACCGAATCACAGTAGCTCTGCCATTCTTTTGAACTTGCTCGGCTATCATGACAGCAAACTCGGTGACCTTTTTGCTTGCTAGGTGAATTCTTTGCACAGCATCTCTTAGATGACGATTTTGGTCATTATAAACAATGAGAGAGTATATCTCACTTGCTTGACCTTTGACATCATGAACAGCGTAACCGTATCTTCTTGGGTCAAGAGTACGATTCTCTGTGTGAGTCTGATGTTCTAGAACAGTGTCATTGTTCAGAGATAGTTGCAGGTAGCTATGTGACATCACATCAATAATGTAATCAAGCAAAATACATACAAGCCTTTTGAATGTGTTTTGTAACTCGCTTGGTATTCGAGGGGGCTCGATAACATTATTTTTGGCTGATTCTGCACTACATTTGCACCTGAATTGACCAACCCAAGCCTCAGGGTCTCCGCAATCACACACCCCACCATTTTCTCGCTGACAAATGCTCACGTGCACTTCATGATCTTTATGTTCTTCTCTTTGATAGCATTGAGAACATAAAGCGCACGTTTCGTCAAAACCACATGTCAAGCACTTATAAATAGGCTCTCCCTTGCGGAATATTCTGGCACAAGGTATTTTTTCATGATTAGTTAGGCTTATGTTTGAGATCTCGCGATCCCGCTCTAAATAAACCTTATCATAATCTGCAAAAAGCCAATTGATCTCTTCATTCAATATGTCGTAAGCTGTATCCAGGTTGTCATTCTTCATAAATAAATTGGGAAATAGCATATCAAAGTACTTCCCATTGCAAGATATTGCCTCAAACAAGCATTTGCGGAGAAGCTTCTTCTCATTATCCATAAATCGGTAGTTTGTGATTTCCGGAAAGTCGATTAGGAGTCGCCTAATCTCTGTGATGTGAGGAGAATCTGTCATGAAATCAAAAAAGCTTAATATGATGACCAATAAGAGAAAGTCGTTTCACGTCACTTAATTAACGGCTTTGTGTCTGTGTGTTAAGTAAAATATTATGTATTGTAAACCGCGGAACTTAAATGCCACCCAAAATTACTACCTGCTGTTTTCAAGTGTGCATACTGACTCAAACCATCGGCCTCGCAATAGAAAGGTTAGATCACGAATTTACAACGAGAAACACAAACATCTTCAACATCTTCACTGATAAATCACGGGGGTAATGCTTCAATTTTGTCTTAAATCGTTTTCAGCAAACCCAATGAATCCTTCTCGCTACTCAAAGAGAAGTGTTCTCTCCAATAAAAGAAAACTACAACACTTGCACGACATTATGTCCCTTTCATTGGGATTTGCCGCAGGTGTCTTGGGGTTGAGCTCTGTTTTTGGTTTCGTCTTTTATTTAGGGGGAGTGATTTTTGCTGACTCGATTTTTGTTCATGTTTGCTGTCACCATTCTCCTGGGCAATTTTTCATATCGCCCTTCAAAGAAATATATGTCAATGGTCTTTTACTTAATTTCGCAGGATATCTTATGATGTGGTGTTTAACGTACGCATTGGTTCAATGATCTAACCACAACATCCCCATGAGTTGGAGTAGGCATCAAAAAGTTGAAGATGACTTCTGTGTGTATCTACCAAAATCTCTACAAGTTGAAGAATTATCGAGATGTTGTTTAAGTTGTTGCGAGATTGCGCTGCATCGAGACCATGCCTATAGACAAGTAAGATGTGCTATATATTTGCTACCCTTCCACGTGGAAAGGGGTAACACTCTTTAGCTCGCAGGCTACGATTCAATAATTTCGGTCAAGTTTCAGATTTTGTCCCAATCCCGTCACGTCACATGTGCCACCCCTTGTCCTGTATAGATGAGGAGTTCCCTCAAGGTTGGCCAAGGTTGCTTAACACACACTGGACAAGCGTGGTTCGATTTTCTTTTATGAAAAACAAGGACGAAAAACACTGAGAAATGGAAAAAATCGACTTTTCTGAAAATTCCAAGAGGATTAATGAGCTTTATACAAGTATTGTGCGCGGAGACAGGAAAGTGTCGTACGGAGTATTCACTGTAAACAATCACAGTGTGCTCGACGTGACAGCATCTGGGCTGGGTGAGTTACAAAAATTTCTTGACGAATTCGACGACGGGGCAGTACAATTTGGTTTAGTACGTGTCACTGTTCCTGGCTCGGATGTATACAAGAATATCTTGTTGGGATGGTGCCCGGACAATGCACCTACCAAATTGCGATTGGCCTTTGCCCCTACCTTCGCTGAAATCTCAAAATTGTTCTCAGGATATCATGTACAGATAACTGCTAGGGACAATGATGATTTAGAGGCCAGTGATATTCTTTCAAGGGTGAGCGCAGCTGCTGGGGCGAGATACACACAGCACACTACCGCTACATCTACCGCTCAGCTCAAGGTTTCCTCTCGTGTCGGTACATCTCCTTCTAAGCAGAACTTGAAGCTCGATGCTAGTAAAGGATTACACAATGTAACCAATAGTCCTGGTATTGTGGCTGAGGCAAGAAACTCTACCCCTGCTCCTTTACGTCTGGCAAAAAGTGCTTCTCCTATTTCGTCCAAGGACGATGGTTGGGGTGATGAAAAGCCTATCGAGGAAAGAGATTTAGATGTCGAACCTTTGAAAGACTTACCATCTGCTTACGTGCCAACTAAAGTTGATATCCAGGCTTTGAGAAATCAAAAGTCTGACACCACTACATCCTCCAAAATAAACAAAGTTTCTGATCGAGCAAAAGAGACTGATGAGAAACTTCTGGGGTCATCGAAGCAAAGCGCAACTCTGTATCTGGATGAAGGAGGTAGGCTAACCGAATTGCCAAAACCTAAAACGAATAAATCAGTATCCAAGCGCTATTCAATGGCTGTAGAAGGCTCTTCATCAGTGAAAGGTGCTGAGTTCGGATCAATGCCTGGAAATGCGAACCATTCTTCAGTGAAAGAAAAACCAAAAGGAGTGTTTCAAAACCATGCCCATGAGAACGGTCTTAGTCCAGCTCAGTTGTGGGCTCAAAAGAGGGGTAAATATGTTATTGACACAAAGAATCAAGAGACTGAAAAGGGGGCTGGGTTAGAAAGGAAGGTTTCAGATCTACGTGTTAATGATTTTGAAGATGAAGAAGAACAACCTCCAGCCTCGTCGATAGAGTCTGAAGTTATGCATGACCACATCGAACGTGGTACGGACAAATCAGACACTATTGAGAATCCATCCGCAATTTACCACACAGAGAGAGCTTTGGAAATGGACTACGTGCATTCGTCGGAGTCTAGGTCTGATGGTCAGGCCGAAGAATCTCTGCAGAACATCTCTGGCTCTCCCGTCGACAAGGTTGATGTTAACACAAAACCAAATACCCTGCGCAATGCCGTGGCTTTGTATGACTATGAGAAGGACGAAGATAATGAGGTTTCTTTCGACGAGGGCGACTTAATCACTGATATTGAATTTGTTGACGAAGAGTGGTGGTCGGGTAAAAACAGCCGAACTGGAGAGTTAGGCGTTTTTCCCGGATCATATGTTGCATTGGAAAAGTCGACCGCAAACAAAACTGCGCCCAGGTTCACAGGAGGGGGTTCTAATAAACAACAAGCCCAAGACAGTGATAGCACTTCTCGCAGAAGCGCAATTGCAGAATATGACTATGAGAAAGAGGAGGATAATGAAATTGGGTTCAAAGAGGGAGACTTGATCATCGACATCGAATTCATCGATGAAGACTGGTGGTCTGGAAAGCACTCCGTGTCGGAAGAGACGGGTGTGTTTCCGGCCAACTTTGTCTCCTTGCAATGAAAGTATACGCCGCGCTCAAGAGCCGAGAACTCCTGCTCCATTAACTGGGAATTGTGAGTGCGAGTAATCCACTGTTAAACGAAGACGCTAGAAACTAGAAGCATTCGGCCCCATTTCGTTATAGAAAGCAAAAGCCCAAGCATATCTTTTTTTATTACATGGCTTGATGCATCTGATTAGGTGACAGTGTACACGAATAGGTATGTATTCACCGCTTCCACAAAATACTATATACTTTATTGAAAATTTGGTCTTCGACATGTGTCAGATATGAATTGATTTCTACTCCATTCAAAACTTCAGCATATATTTTAGGCAATTTCTTCATCTCACGTTTCGAAAAAGGCCCAAAAAAGAGTTGCAGTCTACTTTACAGAACAATCCTCATTGCCATCTCCAAAAGATTGTTTCGATTTCATCACATAGTTTGTTCTTTGATCGCTTTTTGTTTTCTTCTTTTAAATTCCTGAAATTTATTTTTTAAAACTTCAGCTCACGAAGCTGGTCCACTTGGTAAAAGAAATGAGGAAACAAATATTACTTCAAGTGACGCAACAAGACATTAAGTGGCACATTTTAGCCATTTCAAAAGTTTTCAAATTTTTATGTGTTCTTCCGTGCAATCACTCTTTTTACTTGGCGAGATCTAAAACACGGATTGTTTTCAGTCCAAAAGTTTCCCCTTAATTTGTAGATTTGCCCTTGTTAATAAATGAAGAGGGCAGTTTGAGCTGGAGGGGCTATCGCTCAGTGTAAAGATGTTACTTTTGAGTAGTGACTCCGAGTTGCATAAAGATAGGCGAAACAAACCGTGTGCGAAAAGTCGTCCAGTTGTAGATTTTTATAGTTCGTATTGCTTGTAACTACAACTAAAGCTGTGAACTGAGCGCAATTACAGCTGGATCGATCAATATCGTAAACAGATCCAAAAAAGAACCAATAGGTATCATAAGTAGTAGCCCCATCTGCATATATCTTAGAAGTACAGTGTTGTTGCACGGTTGATTTCCCCCAGAATAATTCAAGTTCAGTGTTTGTGACGGTCCATATACTCACATTGAGTTTCTAGCTCTACGACACCTATTTTGGAAGCATTATTCAATGGCGACCGTACCCCGTATCTGACGGGTTCGGTGTTCATGTCGGGAAGAAGAAAGTTTTCAGAGTGGGATTAGTAGTTTGGTTAACCAAACTCGAGTATGAGCCAAATATCGCTATCATGATTGCTTAGGTATCTGAGGTCGCCAATATAGAGATGATTTAAAAACCCTTGAGAGCCTTGACCATCAATCAGCGCAGAATTTTCATGAAGAGTTCAAAATATGTTCGTATTTAGGTGGCAGAGGTGGAATCAAGCTGCGCAAAGTGATCTGGTCATCCTCACATAGTGTATTCTCTTCATCAAGAATATGCGTGCCGGCGTTGAGTACGTTTAAATCAAGGAAGTCTGGTGGAAAGTCATGGGTCGTATCCCCAGGGCTTAATTCTTCGTCTATCATTGATCTTTCGAGTAGTAAATCTCCATTGAACTTTCTGTACATCGGAGGGGACGGTTCATCACCTTCTAGTGGAGCGAAGCCCCATTTTTTCACGTTGCCTTCGATAAAAACAAATCCTGACTGTCCAAAATTGACATGAACAGAGCATAAATTATTAGCTCCAACTGACGGAAAAACTTGGCCAAAGTCCTCAAATTTGAAGTGCTTCACATGCCCTCCTACGCTCAGCTCACTTAGCTTGCACCCATTCCTAGTGAAAAAAACGGTTCCAGAACGGACGCGGTAGCCAACACCGATAACGTCACCCTCTATTAGTTTGGGAAATGGCGGATCACCCAGCATCGGGAACGGGTGATTGTGCCGCCGATAGCCATCACTATCATAAGATACTGAGTGAGCATGTCTACCAGGAAGTCGAAACCATGGGTACGGTTTTATACTCAAGCCAATCGATATTATGGTTTCATTGGTTCTTGGCAAGGAATATATTTTGCACTCAAAATAGTAAACATCGTTCATCTGAGGAAGTGGCAAATTTGTTTGCGTAGAGCATTCAAACTTTTTGAAGAAATTCAACTCAGTTTTTTGAACTATGAGGAGATCATTATTCGTGAGCATTGAATCTTTCACAAATTCCCATGCCCGGACGCCCTTTTCTTGAATACGTTGCCTTTGTGAAGACGATAAATCACCTTTTATGTGCGGATTTGCCGATAGAAACTCTTGCGACTGAAAATACAATTCTTGCTCATCCAGATTTAGATCAAGATATGCTCGATTATTGTTGTCGATAGCCAGGGACACTTTGGGTCCAAACATTTGTTTTTTAAGAGCATATCCAAATATCGCAAGCAACACTAGTAGAATGACCGAGCAGAAGGATACTAAAAGAGCCCTAATAAAATCCTTCATTGCAGATTTAGTATAAAGAAACTAGTAGGATGTTTTTATTTCACTGATAAATAGGCATGGGCTCAGCGTTGGCGAAGCGTGGGTCGAGCTTCGCTTGCACGCATGATATGGTGCACTGAATGCGAATGCCGCAACAAGGGTCTCGAATTTCGCTCCGGGACATGTGCTATGCATGAAGACTATCTAATACAAAACAAACATAGCTTGCTCGCCACATCCAGCTAAACAAACTGTCTCTAAAATGTACTAGCTCTGTAGGTCTAAGATACTACGTTACGAGAGCAAGCGCTGGCCTGATTCATATCATCCCTAGCGATGCAAGCTTAGTACAAATGGAACGAAACTATACATGATCCACAAGTTGGAATATGAATTACTTTAGGTTCTTTTTACATGTAACTAGAAGCTCAAGGGCACTTTACAGCCCGAGAAATCATAAATAATATAGCCACTGAAAGGCTCCCTGTTTACCCCACATATACCTTGAAGTACAAACAATTGTCAGTCGGTAAACGTCAGAAAGGCAGCTGAGAAATCTCATGTAGAACGCCCTGACGCTTTGTTAGCTCCCGTGCCACATGTCATCACTCGTAAAAATTGACGTCGTAAATTTTGGCCCCCATTTTCTGATGGGCATGAGCTCCCCTAAACTTGATCATCAATTCGCGGCATTCGACTGCAGACGGAAACTCAAAGAACGTAATATTATGTCTCTGAGAAATTTGTACCTTCGATTCTTCCTGAAGATCATATGGCTCACTAATGTTGACTGCAGCTGTGAATAAAAGAAAGTCATTTGTCGGTTGACTAAAATGAAGCTCTGAAAAATGGCTCAAAGAAAAGAAATTCTCCTTTGGTCCAGAGCTTCTTACTCGGGCGTATATCCACATGTTTCGTGCCGGCGAATCTCCCCAATTGATGTGGCCACCTTTCAAGAGTTTTTGCGCTTTCAAATCGATCAATATTTTAGCCTCATTATGTGATTGAGCTTGCCAGTACGTGCTATTATCGCCGTCGTGCATCAGTTCCACGACATCCCCTTGAACCCCAGGGGTGATAGCTATAAACAGTGCTGAATTGCATTCTGTTAAGCTTTGCGGATTTGTCGATTGTCGTGAAGTAACCTTGAAGCTTACTGTCTCGAGGAATCTCAAAGAGGTAAGTTCCTTCGTATCTCTGTTCGAATAAGACACGATTTTGATCTCCCGAGGGGACCAAGTCGTACCTTCTATCTGGCCATTATGTTTTATGTTCAAGAAAGAATTTTTGAGCTCAATACTGAGTGAAGCATTCATATAGTGGACTTCACCAAACTTAACTCCACTTGGTAAGAGTGACAAATTTCGTGCCTTAAAGGAAAGCATCCTATGAATTTTATTATCAATGATCTCGTGAGAGAACCTCATTCCTAAAATACCCATGAGTATTGTTTGCAAAAATCCCCCATGGGCTGTGAGGAACGGAAAAGCTGGATGAGTTCCTCCGTTTGTTTCGTACACGTCGTCACTCTGTTCCAGAAATTGGGCAAATGGCCCTCTCAAAAACGGTGCCACAGATTTTAACAAGTACGACTCGGAGGAGCAGCCGCTTTCAAGCATAAGCGAGCTCACGATGGAAAATATCAGGAAGGTCATTGCCGGACCATCACTCACCTGTTTTTTAGCATAGTACATAAGATTGCTTATCGCCAGCTCTTTGCTAATGAGCTCGTTGTTGAGTGGATATGTTATCATTATGACATCAGCTTGCTTCACACCAATCGAAGAGTTCATTCCAGTATACTCTAAAACGATGTTCTTAGCATCAGTTGAGTATGGTATATGAATGTGACCAATAACCTTTGAGAATATTTCGGGAGCAGCTTTACCGAGGTGATTTCCTATTATGGTGGCCCATTTTATTGTCATTGACATCGCCGCATTTGTATATGCGCCGTTATTCACAAATTCTGCGAACTCGTCGGGATCAGTAAGATTTCTAGATCCATACTCGCCTGATCTTTCGTCCAATTCCAAATAACTCGAGAAAAGAAGCGCTGCATCGAGCACAATTGGGTATATTACATTTTCCAAATAATCATCATCTGCAGCTCCACTCAAGTAAAGTTGGATTGCTGCATATGAGATTGCACCATTAATGTGATATTCGTAGTCAAAGCACGGCCCAGTTGCCGTGCAATTTCCAAATCGACCACTTGTCCAGGGAAAGATTGCCCCGATGAAACCGTCTTTTGGTCTTGATGGACTAACAGTATTTTCCATGGCTTGTTCGCGAAGATGACGTCGATAGTTGAAAAGGCTTTTACTCACAAGGGGATTGAAAGGTAATATTCCCATCAGGATCCATAAATCCGTATCCCAAAACACTTGGCCCCCATATGAGTCAGATGATAAACCGGCCACAGACAAAGCGGATGTTAGGCCCAGAGCCCCTGGTCGCATATTCGCATTGATGTGATACACTGATGCTTTTGAGGCCAATGATAACAAAGGACTGTCAGAAAATTCAATCAAAGAAGCGCTACCTAATGTTTTTCTCCACGCTTCGTTGTGTAATCGGCAAGATTCATCGAGGTTTGTTCTAGTTGTAACTTCTTTTGCTGCTGCTAGCACAGCCTCAGGCAGACTCAAGTTTTCCGGGTCGAGATCTGTGGTAAAAATTCCAACAATTTTCAGAAATTTGAGAGTTTCGCCCGGATTTATTATCATTCTGAGTTCCTGACTTACGCTCGACTCCTCTATTTTAGATATTACCGACTCTGAGAGCTGAGTCTTGGGTGCGAGTTTTGAATGGATGGCGCCATAAACGTTATCAACTCCTTCTGGAGTTACCACAATGTAAATACCGCCCTGCTCATCAATACCCGTCGAGACTAAGTGGCACCTCTGTGCGGTATTAAAATTTATGATGTCAGTCACTGAAATTGCGAATGACTCATTAGTGGGATTTAGCAAAGATAAATTGACAGCACCCAAATTGATATCATGTTTGTTGGCGATAACTTCATAACTCACCTCAAGCTTTTTTAACCAGGTAAACAGAGTTGTTACCTTTCCGTCTGTCAATGATAAGGTCTGCATATAATCACTGATATTTCCCCACATCTTTGGCGATAAAGCAGGATCTAACACAAAGTCACCTGACGCTAGGCTCAAAAATGTCCATTGAGGAAGTGCTGATATCACACTATCCCACCCATATTGATGAAGCCAGGGAAAATTGGTGCCAGTGGTATTCTTTTGTAGGTCGAAGAAACCGGCTGCAAAAGCTCCAGCAAACCTTCTATTAAACAAGGGCCAACCATTCTTTAGCTCCTCACCGTCACTGGTCAGCCCAGATGGGATCAGATCGTAGGCAAATCCATGCCCTAGATTTGGGATTCGTGCTCCAAAATAACCATTGGCTACATAAGGTTGCTTTTGAAAAGCATGGTGTTGTGGAAACTCAAGTACCCCGACGACGCTGGTAGATGGATCAAAAAAGGTATTTCCAGACTCATGCAATGGTGACATTGATGCTTTCAATGGAATTCTCATGAATGTAGATTTTGTCTCTCGTTTTGGGTCAGCCAATACAACCCTCAAGCAGTAACTGAACAAGATCAACAGGAAAGCGCACCTGGTCCACAGGTTAATGCTGAAGTTGAAAAACATGTTTTATGTTTTAAGTTTAAAATAAGACTCTCTCTCGCAAAATCACCCTATTTTTATATCAACCATACAAGTCTTTGATCAAGTTTCAACAAATAGGGCGGAGAATAATGTTTGCATTCTCTCAATTCAGTAACTGAGGGCGGTAAGCCGTCATGCGATATTTGCGATTTATGGGGTATTCTGGCAGATGATGCGTACATCAGCTGGTGATATTGCTTAGGGTAAACAACAATATAGTGTTCTGTTCTATCCGACAAGCCCAAGTAGGTCAATCTATTTTAGACTTTGAACCATACTTTACTTTTTTCTACCCTATTAATGAGGTCTACCGGCTTTGATGTGCAGATATTACATCTTCCGAATATGTTGTTAAACTCGTATAATATGCGTGTTTGGTTTAAATAACGAGAAATTGGGATAGAAAATTATTTATGGAAACGGCTATGAACACCTCTGTGAAACAGTCTGGGTATATTGTACCCCATAAATGAACTCAATCAAGTGACATTGGTCATTATTTTTCTCCTATAATGGTCGTAGATGTATATTAGGCTCTTGCAAGATTAAGTAATTTTAGTTTTTGATGTCTACGCAATTCACTCGTGCTTGCAAACTTGGGGAAGTCGAAATCAAGTATAGCGTTATTGGGAACTCTGCCATGTAACGGGCACTTTTAAAAGAAGCAAGAAAGAACAATTATTCCACCCGACGATGTATGGAAGATACCTCGCAAATGGTGTCTAGTTTATCTTAGTAATTATCCGGAAGTAGGTGCTGCCAGATGACTCTCATGGAAATTTTAGCTGTTCTTGCTAAGGAAAATTACGACTTCCTTTAGTAAGCCAAGAATCGATGCGGCAATATAGCAATAAGAAGTCATCCCTTAGAGTTCTCTTTGCTGATCAACCAAACAGATGCAAGAAGAAGAAACAAAAAAAAAAAAAAAAAAAATGTCT
>JAJMHP010000103.1:0-43142 GCA_030583235.1 Metschnikowia lunata
GAGATTTCATCACCATTAAGTATTTTGGAGATGGACATTCCATACAGGTCACTACAGGCCTAGACCTTACCCGGAAGACTACGTATGACTGGTCAAGTGGAAAGAGACGGAAAGACCCTTAAGAGTGACCTATGCAGTATAAAGCCTATATGAACAACGAAGTTGTTCATCCGGCATAGGCTGCTTGGTCTCTCAACAGAAGGTGACAGTTTTTTAAGAGGCTACTTATTTTTAAAACGTTACTTATATTAAGCAGTAGCTCAGAGGAGGTTTACTAAAATGAAAATCGGGGAATTTGGAATACATTGATATGAAAAGAGAAGGAGGTGAAGTAGCAGAATGTTCATTCTCCCCGCTCAGCAGTGTTCCTGATTCTCACCCCGAAATTTTTCCTATTGAATAAATAGGAAATACGCTTTGCAAAAACCATTAAAATTACCTAAACAGTATCACCATTGCTATTAATTTAGAAGAGTTGATTTCATCAAATACGCCAGACATATCCTGGATTCTTTTTTGATAGTTTTCGCATCCACTTAGAAATCAAATTGTGTGGTGTCGCTCGTGCCATCCTTAACTAATTCCGACCCATGTGACTCTCTTTCTGGGCCGAACTCAAGCTTCTGTTCAACAGTTAAGACACATCATAAATCCGCATTCACCGATGCGGTTATAGACTTGGTTGGAGCGTGTCTGGGTGTCTCTTCTGCTCTATTAAGATTCTAGGAGCCTAATTTGCTATCTTATCAGCAGAAAATTACTCTTTGGCCCTTCTTAAATGGCACCTTGAGCTGGTAAGACGTTAAGGGAATGCTCCGTAAGTGAAACTCTCGCGTATCTGCCAAAATTGTCGGTGGTCTTATCGTGGAATGGAGGTTTACTTGGAGGTGAGTCATCACTTGTTTTAGCCAGGTCAAAGTAACGTCTAGGGGACCTAGTTTGCTTCTTCAAGGCAAAGAAATCAGTTCTTGGTCAATCGGTAATTCGTCACAGTTATTCAATGATATCCGGGCTCATATACTCAAAAAATCGACAACCTCTAGGATCATTTCGAGTTATCAGATTGAAAGAAAATATGTTAAAAGTTGTCAAATGACCCATTCGCTAAATCAAATGCCCGAATCTGTATTTATAAGAACAATGGTAACTTGGGCGGGAAGGGAAACAGACCGATAGTCGGCACTAATTTATAACGACAACGATCGAGGTTGAAGAGATGAATTCTAAGGGTAGACTAAAGATGTTTCTGGTAGACAAGAAAAGAACAAAAAGACAACATATAAATAAATAATAAACACATTGTTCTGTTGCAAGTTGCAACCATGTTTGGACCCAGTTTGGATCCAATTTGGCATGTCTCGTCTTACAATAAAACCGCAAGACCTACTAAAAAAATCACCTACTTCATTTAAAAGCGAGCGGATATGAAATCTCTCATCACATTTTTTTTTATTTTTTTTTTTTCCTTATTGGCCGCACGATGTGTGAGACAACACCTTGTAGATTTCTTATACTCTTTTCGGAGCCGTTTAAGATAAGCTCGCGCTGCTTTCAAGAGCGGTACCACCAGGGTGCTTAACTTTGGGCGACAATTTTTTAGGTGTTTCTATATAAAGAGGCTGGCTTCTGGACTTTGATTATGAAAAAGTCCCCTTTCTTTATCTTTTTGATTCTCGAAAAATTTCTCAAAAGGGCACCTGCTTCGCCCTCACCTTTTTCTCTTTTTGGAGGAGCTATCAAGAAGAGTATACTTCCCCCTAACTTAGAGGAAAAAAAAAAAAAAAAGAAAAACAAGATGATTTTTGAAAAACACAAAAGGAACGACAAATACAGAGACGCGATCTTGACTTGCTTGCTTGTTCTTCTGGGGCATACAAGCATTAATGTGCTTTTCCCATTTGATGCCTTTTGTGGCTCACTTGATGTGTACTTCTGGCTTGTAGCCCTTTGGGGCGAGCTCTCTAAGCGCATACTTCAAAGGCACAATAGTTTAAGTTTCAAAGCCAGAATAAGAAGTAAAAGTGCAACAAAGGGTGAAATGAAGTTCATGCTTACACAGACCGATACCACTATTATTTGAGTTTGCCTTTCGAACAAAACAATGAGGATGATTAATTGGGTGTTCATTCTCTCAGTTCCAATTGAGAGAGGTTAAGGAAAGTACCCCATCCAGGAGTGGCTATATCAATTTGGATGATTGTCTTTGAAAAGTCCAGGGACAGTCAGAATGCTTCAATCTATGAGCTATGTCTCGTGGATCCTGCAACTTGCGGGTTTCAGAGGAATCTCCTTCAGAATAGCGAAGCTACCATTTATGGAAAACAGGACACTAGGATACGAAAGAGACAGAGGGAAAATGAATATACTTTTTCATTTATTTGAGTTTTTCACACCTCCTCTAGCCTTAACTGATGATACTGCCACCTAGACGAAGGGGCTTTGCTAGGAATAAGGCTAGGCGGGTTTGGATATCAAAACCTAGATTGAACACCTTAAGCTCGACGTATTCGATTGCAAATTGTTTCCAAAGTGTTTTTAATGTGCTCTCACAGCACGGGACAGATAGAATATCATCGACAAAGAGTGGCCTCCGAGAAACTTCCAAAAACAACCAAAATTCCAACATCCAAATCCCCAAAGTCCCAACATTCAATATCTCAACTTAGTCACATTTGCCTACGAAGCAAGGAGACCTTCTTCAGCCATGAAGCATTCGGAACGACCCAATACAAAGCGATCGCAACGACGCGCCACGAAACTGGAAACGAGAGTTCGGCTAGATTGTTCAAAGGTCGGTTCTGATTACATCTATGTGTCGTGGGTGCAACTTCAAGGAAACAAGTACTTTGCATCACAAGGGCCTGTAAGAAACACGGTGCATCAAGTTTGGGCTACGCGTTTCTCACCGGCTGAGAAACCCAACTCTGAGGCCGTTTTGATTGTCATGCTAACACCTTTGGTCGAGCAAGGCAGAGATAAATGCTACCAGTATTGGCCCACAAAACACGAAGGAGCATTGGACGTAGGTGCTGCTTTGCGTGCCGAGTCCATCGGTCCAGAAGATTTGAAAGTGAAATGGCCACGCGACCACACCAGTGATGGGGTTGTATTGACCAGGCTCGAGTACGTATCCCATGGTATGTGAAAACAAAGTATCATTACCTCTATGTGGGATGGGCCGATATACAGACGCCCGACTCCGTGCTGCCTCTTTCGATGCTGTCAAAGCACATTTCAACGGTAAAAGAGGCGAATGAAAACTTGATACACCCACTCCCAGGCCTTATCATCTTCCACATCTACGGTGTCATCGCACTGACTCATCAAAACTCTCATTCCTCCTACTTTATACAAACACCACCCTACGCAAACGCCTTGTCGAAGTCGGTGAAGACAAATCTGTACCGCACATCGCCGTTCTCGCACCTGGTCAAGGCCTCTCCACAGCTCTTTTCGTTGATGGGAACCTCCTCAATCATAGGCTTGATTCCCTTCTCAGCAGCCAATTCCAACATCTCCTGGGCCTCAGTCTTGGACCCCAAAAGCGACGAGCCAAACGACGTGGCGTTACGCACAAACGTGAAGGGGTGTACGGAAAGCGTGTCGCCCGAAGGAGGCAATCCAACACTAACAAAGCGTCCATCCACAAGCATCGTCAGCAAGTACTTGTCCAAAGAGAAATCGTCCACGCCCGACGCACAGTTCAAAATCAAGTGGAACTTATCGTGGTACTTCTTCTCCCAGCCCTCCTCTTCCTGGGTAGCAATGAAGCCATCCGCACCGAACGAAAGCGCCTCCTTCTTTTTCGACAGGCCTCTCGAAAACGCGTACACTTCGGCGCCCAAGGCCTTGGCAAACTGGAGAGCCAAGTGGCCCAAACCACCAATGCCAATAATGCCCACCACGGGCTTTTCAATCTTGCCAATGTTGCGCACTAAAGGCGAGTATACAGTGAGACCAGCACACATCAAAGGCGCGGCAACCACCGAGTCCATTTTGTCGGGAATAGGGAAACAAAACTTCTCGTTGGCAATCGAGTGAGACGCATACCCGCCTTGGGTCACGTAGTCGTCGGAAAAGCCATCCACGGCGTTATACGTGGCCACGCCTTGGTTACAGTATTGTTCGTTGTCGCTCAAACACCTCGTACACTCGTTACAGGCGCCCGAAGCAGCACCAATGCCGACCCTATCGCCAACTTTGATCAGCTTGACGGCGTCGCCCACGGCAATCACCTTTCCGATGATCTCGTGGCCCACAACGGCATCCTTTCTCTTGAGGGGACCCCAGTTTTCTCTCACAGTGTGCACATCAGTGCCACAGAGGCCACAGCAGATGTTTTCGATCACCACGTCGGTGGCGAGTATCTTTTTGCGCTGATAAGACACCAATTTGGGCTGGTTCCAGGTGTCGGACGACGACACGGCGAATCCTTTAAAGGTGTCGGGGACGGTAGCAGACATGATGAAAATTTAGACTTGTTTTGTGAGAATGTGACTTTTTTTTTACCGATATTTACTTGATCTCGGCTTCACTGACCAAGTACTACAGGGCATTCCAGGATGCTTGCCGAGCTTATATATCGATAAGTTGCGGCGATATACCGGCGCCGAAGACGACCGACCTGCGCATTCGTCGAAGGGCCAGAATGTGCTGACTAATAGCGCTGAAATACGCCGGGGTTGGGTGTTTTTTTTTGGAGGAAAAACAGATAGACAGGTGAGTGGGATGAATAAGAGGCATGCGATTGCTTGAACACTGTGTTTGGGCTTGTTTTTGGTGCAACCCACCGGGGGTTAACAACTAGCTCACTTTATTGTGAGGCCTCATTATCAGCAATTTTTCCGAAGTTACCTGATTTTGGCCTGCACACTTGAGACTGTACAGGAGCATTTGCGCGCGCAGACTGCACACGCCGTCGCAAGGAAGTGGCTTGACGACATAGCGCAGGAAGGTGGCCAACGTGCCTTTAGAGAAGAAACGAGAGAATATTATAGGGCAGGAGCCTTGAGACGAAAAGACAAATAAAAAAAAAAAATATTGGGCGATGAAGCAAAACCCAAATCCAAAAGCATGCTGAAAGAGTCAAATACTGGTGCCAAGACATCAATGAACTATAAATTATCGCCAACATCATGGGCAAAAGAGCCCAGTCTTTTCTTAACTTTCTCACCTTATTGTTCCGTTTGCTGTCGGAATTCCCAGATACTCGCGCCAGGACATCACCAATCGAGATGATGGACGGAAAATAAATCCTGAAAGGGGCAAGTTTACCGCGTCGCTTAAGTTAGTGCGGCCTCTAGAGCCAAAGACGACACACGCCAAACGCGTGTATGCAGGTCACAAGCAATTAATGCCGTCCCCTTATTTAATTCCATTCCGATAATTCACGAGATTTCTGAGGCAGTATTCTTCTGACGTCCACAGGTAGCGTACCGAATGAAGAAGAGGATAATGATGATTTTCTGAAAGTTTTACACATTATGAATATACTGTGCCAATCCATTTGACTCAGTTGCCTCTGGGTAATTATTGGCCGAGGCGTTGTAGTAAGCAACAGTGCGAAGTGAAACTTGTGAATTGTTCATGCCATAGAGACAAAAAGGGACTCATTTCAGTTTTTATATTTGCCACTGGAGGGAAGTTAAAAAGGGTTGCATCTTTTCTATTTTTTCAGAGTTTTAAACTTTTTCACTGGCCTTAGCTATTTACTATGGACATCATGTGGCCATAATCTCAATTCCGTTGACGACAAAAATTTTTTAAGAGCATCCTTTGAAGTAAAACATCCCTATCCAAGTTTGAACCTCAGCAGAGAAAAAAGGGTTCTCACACAAGCTTAAATTTAGAAATGAAGTCAACGAAGCAAAACCAGCTATTTTTCGTACAATCCTGCGAAAGATCGATTAGTGTAAGTTTTAAAAAAACGAAGGGCGATTTTATAAGCTCATTCAAGACCAGGTGATCTGCTGCTTTCAACAAGGAGATTGGATTTAAGCACTAGGACTTAAACGGTTTGATTACTGCGGAATATCCCCTTAGAAAAAAAACTACCGATTCGGAGAAGGAAACTTGTAGTTTGTCATGAGGGTGGTAATTACGATAATCAACACGAGCATTATGCTATAATGATTAGAAAAATGGACTACAAATGAGGCAAACTTGTCCCAAAGTCAA
The DNA here is from genome assembly GCA_030583235.1 of Metschnikowia lunata. Classification (NCBI taxonomy): domain Eukaryota; kingdom Fungi; phylum Ascomycota; class Pichiomycetes; order Serinales; family Metschnikowiaceae; genus Metschnikowia; species Metschnikowia lunata. The sequence continues at coordinate 6,178 of JAJMHP010000103.1, forward strand.
ATTGTTTAACGAACGAATGAAGGTAGCCATGGGATATAGACATCCCAGTCCAAGTTTGAACCCCAGCAGAGAATTTGATGTAGAAGAACGAACAAATCTTTCAAAAAAAAAAAAAAAAACAAGCGTTTAGGTATATAGAGTCTTCTCAAGTGAACCTGGATAATGCTGTATTGTACAGTCTAAATGCAACTTATATTGGGAGATACGATCCAGAATCCATCGTTCTCGTACAGACATGTCCGATCTGTACGAAATCGAATAGAAAAGTACGAATGTACGACGAATGTAAAAAAGTGTGAGCAGCTTACCATGGGGTGGAACATGAAGAAAATTAGGATCAAGAAATGAACAGAAGGCAAAACAGATATTTTAAAAAACAACTTGTAATGGCCTAGGAAATGAGAACATGAATATGGCTTGTAATTTGGTCTTAGTTTCAAACTGTGGGGACATGTTTATCTGGATGCAAGACTTTCCTTGTGCAAGTCCAGGCCCCAAAGATAATATCGCTTAAAGCAAGTGCCTAGCTTGAATAGGCCAAAGGCTCAAGAAAAAGCCTTGGAAAATTCTGTGAGTGAATTCTTGTGAGTAGGAAACCACCCTGTCGACAATTAACATTTCTCAGGTAGAATCGGTTATTGAATGTGAAGAAACGCTTAAACCATCGTGTAGAAGGTCTCAAATTAATATTCTGAAATTTCACTTTGCGGCTCGGGAAGCTTCTATGTGCTTTTATCCGTTTGCTTTCATCGGAAAGTTGTGAAATGAAATCTGGGGGAGTTTCGTCATTGTGAAAAGAACAAGCTGAATGACTGACTCAATTATTCCTCTTATTTCTCTCTTATTCCTCTTATTTCTCTTATTTCTCTTATTTCTCTCTTATTCCTCCATTATTCCCCAATCATTCCTCCCTTAATGGATTACTTATCCACCGGTGTGCTGTACTCATTAAAGTCGTGACATTGGAGTACATAGATATTGGATAAGTATTACCCTAAAGGCCGGTAAAGCTAGTCCTAACTTCCATTTTTGTGATTGTCTTTCAAGCACATAAGTAACTCAATGAAATGAGCTAATTTACAAACCACAGTTTCTCACAAAAGAAACAGTTCCACTTCTGGCACCTCAAAAAGTATATCTGCGGTGAATACTGGAATCCTTCGACAAGTAAGTCATTGCCTAGCAACTTTAAGAGCGGCTGCCTGATAAACGCAACGCGGGAGCCTTCGAAGCTGTTGATATGGTTCCCAAAGGTGTCGAAATTCTTGCAACTAAAACTTTTAAGAAAAATATAGGCTTTCGAAGTCCGAAATCGGATTTGCATATCCGATTTTAGAGGTCATCGTTTTTGTATGTACGATGATTGAAAACCGTCGTTCTCGGACAATCGTACACCGCCGTTCTCGGACAATCGTACACCGCCATGTACGATGATGTGCGAGAAAGATACGGCACTGCTTGGATTGTGGATTGGATTTCTTCAGCGAGGGTGGTTTGGGTGGGTTCAAAAATAGTGAATGATTTGAAATTGAATAATTTGAAATTCCAACTCAGAAGATTCAAACGCTGTTTTACGGATTTTTGAAGGTGCTATTAGGCCTACCCGTTCCAGGCGTGCTGTGAAATGCATTTGACAAAGACACAGTTATTGAATGTTTCTCACTCAGTGTTTGCAGCCTGATTTTGTTCAGCGCTGATAGTTGTTTGGAGAATTAACGTTGAATATTAGAAATATTGAATGGAATCAAGAAGCTGAAGTTAATCATCATTGAAAAAAGATCAACATTACTTTCCGGGATGTCAGGTATGGTTGCTTCTCCAACTGAGCATCATAAAAAGTCATGTCAAAAAGTCATGTCAAAAAGTCATGTCAAAAAGTCATGTCAAAAAGTCATGTCAAAAAGTCATGTCAAAAAGTGCTCTCGTATCACGGGCAACTGTCAACTAGTCCGCTGGGTCCAATGCAGCTTAAAGAGAGAAAGAAAGAAGGAAAAAAGAAGAAGGAAAAAAGAAGAAGGAAAAAAGAAGAAGGAAAAAAGAAGAAGGAAAAAAGAAGAAAGAAAGAAAGAAGCAAAGAAAGAAAGAAGCAAAGAAAGAAAAAAAAAAAACAAAAACAAAGCATCATGTTGGAAACCATCAAAACTGATACTTAAAGAAAAACGAACTAAAAATCGGTAAATACCGGTTTGGCCGAGAATACCAGAATTATCTGGTTGGGGCACTGATTGCCTTCTTTTCCCTGACCTCTCGAATTTTCTCGTCTTTTCGGGTGCTGCGGAAAAAAAAAGAATCCATCAAACCAATAATAAACTCCCTCGAGAAGGGCTGTACCATGAATAGAGCTGTCCACAGTTGAATCTGAGAGGCGCAAAAAAGAGACTAACATCAAAATCAAAAATCAAAAAAGATTACGACAAAATCGACAAAGTTGACAGAATAGACAATCGACTGCCGCTCCGATTCATGGACCCACGCACTGGGCACACGCGTCAGGGCGTCCACGAACAAAATAGCAACACGACTCGACGTATAAGCGAAAGGGCGAGCAAAGTCAAAAAAAGGAAAAAGGCAAAATAAACACTTTCTCTAAACCACTCTCCATTTTCCTTCATCATCGCCCGTCCCCCCTTTACCCTCTAGCACAATCATGACAGGGCATTGCGATTAGTTCAACGGTTATGAGACGTCCTGCACACAGACAGGCGCGCGCATAAACACACCACCGCGCGCTCGCACCCATCAGCTTAATGGCGGAGACACGAATCAGACAAAAACATGAACAAGCAAGAAAAAAACTAGAAGAAAAAAGTGGCAATCCTAATCCCAAACCAGCAACTGCCGGAGACAGAAAAACCCACAAAGCCTGAAAAACGCAGCAAGCTCAAAAATAAATAAATAAATAAATAAATAAATTAAATGCTGCTTTCTTTCTAAAACTTCACCCAACATCCGGCACCCTAATTTACGATTGCAACCATTGCAAAATCAGGTCCTGGTGATGGATGCTGCTGTCTCACTGAGACAGGGCGAAACAGTGAGCATTGCGTCCGTCTATTTTTTTTTCCTAGTTTTTTTTTTTTTTTTTTTTTTTTTTTTTTTCCACATTTTCCCGTTTCCCTATTTTGCATAGAGATTGTATATATGTAGACTATGGCTATCTCCCACGGACCATTTTTTCGTTTTTTCTGCGAGCCTTGTATTTTTCTCTTTTTCTCCTTTTCCTGGGCCCTCTTTTTCTTTTGCTACACACTTGAATCACTTTCTTCACACCTCGAATCTACCGTCTTCTGGTCGATCGCTCTGTTGCACTTTATCAACACACGTCTGGCTAATAATAATAATTATCACCATCGGGCGCCACATTCCACCACATTTGGGCGTGACCTGGGCGAGAATTGGCAATACGCCATAAAAAAAAGAGAGAATAAGTAAGAACTAGTTACAAAGCAGGGATCAAGAAAGAAAGAAAGAAAGCTGCAAAATAAAACAAAAGCATCAGAAACAACAAAAAGATCAAATCACAAAAAGGAACCAACAGACGAACTTAAATCCCCGGGGTTTCATATTAGCCCGGATTTCCATATTTTTCGTACGTGCACAAACAAAAGATGGTGCTCTACAAACGAAAGCCCGTCACGTACGTGCGGCCGCCGCCAATACCGCAGGATCTAGCCACGGAAATCTACGTGATTCCGCAAACAAAAGAGTGGTTTTTGACCTACGAGGAATACCTAGCGCGTACGGACTACTATAAGCGGCGCAAGTTCGTTTGTGAGATCACGGGCAACTCGTGTTTGACGTACTATGAAGCATACGAGTCCGAAGCCAAGGAAATCCGTGACCTCGAGGCCAATTTTCCCGAGGCTTTGCGTGAACATATACTCAAGTATCTCCAGTTCAACCGGATCTCCCGGATTGATCTTTTGGTGGACAAGGTGTACCTGGTATTCAAAAACGAGTATTTCCCGGGCGAAGAGGTATATGTGAAAAAGCTTATTTCACCGCTGCCGGAAAAGCTCGCAAAAGACGCCGATCTGTCTTTGCCCTTGCAGCCCTACATGTCGTCAGTCAAACAACGAGGGGTGATCCGAGAAAAGGTGCAGTATTCAAACCCTTCAGACACTAAGTATCTTGTGTCGACGCTCCATGACAACACACAAATAATCGCTACCAACCAGCAGATCTCACGTGACCGCAACCACTTCACCAAATGGCTTGTCAAGACATATGTCAAGCTCACAGTCACGCGGTCCCCTAAGATTGGCGCGCCGTGGGTCGTCAAGGAGAGATATGCTACCAAATACCGCATTCCCACCGAGTTTCCCGACGATTTGAAACAGTTTGAGCACTTGACGCCGTCGGGTGAGATAGCCTACGAAGGCGACGATAAGCCTGACTCGCCGTCTCCAAGTGGGGATGCCGGGGCGGCCCCACGAGTGAAAAAACCTCGTGGCCGAGCTGCGTTGAAGATCAAGGCGGCGTTAAAGGCCGCTCAGGAGGCCGAACTCAACGGCGGTGTACCGCCTGAAGGCACGGCGGCAGCTGAAACCACGCCGTTACCAAAAACCCGCGAGAAAAACGACGCCAAACTGCGATTTCCAGTGCATCATTTGCCGCTGCTGATACGTGAGCTGCTTGAGCTGAAGGACCAGGCGTCTACCAGTCTGTTACAGCCGTCCAAGAAGACCATTGTTGACGATTTGCACTTGACTTTCGATTTGCAGAACACGCGGCCGGCCCCGTCGCTTATGAAGCTCCCCGAAAACGCCCGGAAGCTCAACAACCAGGTTGCAGAGCAGCTCGAAGAAGAGCTTACGGATTTGCAAGAGGTGGCTAGCGACAAAGACACTTCGGAGCGCATATTTGGGTTGCAAAAAGAGATAGGTTTACTCAAGAGCGATTCGCTCCAGTCCGTGCAAGAGGCACTTGAATGCTGGACGTTTCTCAATATCTACCACCAGATTCTCAAGCTCGACACCTTCACTTTCGACGACTTTGTCTGTGCCATGGGCTGGAACGACGAGCAGTTGAAACACATTGGAAGATGCGAGCTTTTGGACGAGATCTGGTGTGCTGTTCTTGGCCTTATTGTGTCCAACGACGCCACTAGCGGCAAACACGCGTCTGACGAGACGAAAATCGCCGGCATCCAGATCACGCTACCGCCAAATGTGGCGCTTGCTGAGCAAAAAGTCCAGGCGAAGAACACGTCCCAAGAAGAAGATGACGAGGTCACAAAAGGGTCCGATAGTGAGCACGAGATCAGACTGCTTAAGATTGACGACGAGAATTCCGACAACGAATCTGTCTCGCCCGCTCCTCGCAAGCATAAAAAGCGGGAGACTTCGGATACACTCGAAGTAGATGCAGACGATGAAGTGGAGCACAAAACAAACGGCGACAAGACTACGGAAAGTGGCGCAGATAAGACCGCGGAGTACGTTCATAATGCTTACTCTGTGATGAATTACCGAGGCATTAAATGGCACGAGAAGCTTCGCAAGCGGAACTTTAAGGACGGAAACTGGCTCACAATTGTCATGGGTGTGCTTTCGCTCGTCGAGTATGTTCCGGAGTTTTCTGAGACGATCCAAAAAGTGTACACCACGCTAGCTCCAGTACTGATCACGCCCGCCACACTCACAACTGTGGCCGCGCAATTCTACTCTTCGATGGGCATTGACCTCCGGTTGAAAGTTCTCCATATTTTGACATCGTTGGTTGTGAATGGAAATGCCGTGAGAGCGTATATGGACGAGTCTCTTGACGCTTCTGCGAACTTGAGAAGAACAAGACTTGACATTCTTCGGGACTGGAAACTTCATGTGGATACTGCCAACAAGCTCCATTCCGAGGTGTTTAACAGGTTGATGGACGAGGTGGGCAAGGCCTCCGACACGAAGCTATGGTCGTCGTTTCTGAGGAAAAAACACCGGCTAAATAAAAAGGGGTACGAAATGACCGAGTACGAAAAGGCCGTGGCAGAAGCAGACCCGTCTTTCCAGGAACTCTGGGATGCCAGAGAAGCGGCGATTGCAAAGATCCGAGAAGCCCGATCTTCGAAAAAGGAGGTAGAAATGCAACTTTCGCAGTTGGACTGCCAGCGTGTGAGGCTTCTAGGTAAGGACCGCCACTTCAACCGGTACTGGTGGTTTGAAAACAACGGCTTACCCAACATTCATTACTCTGGTGGAGTAGATGATGAAGAGGAGCAACAGGAGCCCGAGAGCGACGACGATGCCGATGAAAAAGATGACTTCCAGACGGAGACTTATCTCATGGGTTGTCTCTGGATTCAGGGTCCTTCTGGAATGGATAGTGTGTCGCACATGAAGCTCTCGAAGGAGGAAGCAGATGAGATTGTGCGCTCTTTGGAGACGGAGGAGAAAGAGGAGAATATCAAGTTGGAGAACGGCACCGAATTTAAGACGGACGAGAAGGAGGACAAGGAGGAGAAAAATAACGGTCTTGCAAGTTCTCACACCCTCCCTGAAAACGCTAACGGGATGTCATCTTCGCTCAAGACAATGGACTTCACGGCATTGAAGGAAGTTGTGGTTGCTGAGGCCCAGAAAAAAGGTGTTCTTTTTAAACCACACTCGATCGAAATCAATGACTCCATCGAGGTCATCGACAAGCATGGAGGGATTCCCAAGGACTTTGATGTGGACATCCTCACGCCAGTGCAGAGAAAGTTCATTGAAGAGCAAAATGTGCCTCTTTTTTCCAACCAACAGTGGCGCTACTTTGACCAAGCTGAAGATGTTGATACACTTATAAAATGGCTTAATCCATGGGGCAAGAGGGAATCGTTGTTGCGCAAAGAGTTCTTAAGGGTAAGAGAGGGAATGACGGCTAGCATTGCGGCAAGGAGAAAAGCGCTTTGGCTTGATAAATTGCCTAAAGAGGAGGCGGAGCTTGAAGAAAGTCTTGAAGCTGTTGACGCTAGAATCGAGAAGTTGAAGAACGGCGAAGCGGAAGGAGCAGAGGCCGAGGAAAGTGACGAGGATGTCGTGCTGACCACCAGAAAAAGACCCAACAGGAGGGTTGCTAGTGGCGCCAATAAGCGCCAAAAAACCAACAGTGAAGTCATTTCTAGTGGCAGCTTGGAAGATCTCGAACACTTAAGAGTCCAGCTCCGGGACAGTTTGGCGCAAAAAGTGGCCGAGAACCAGATCACCAGAGTGACAGAATGGGTCAACCGTACTGCGCGGGACGAGTTTGATAAGTCGCTCTACGAGGGTGGCGACAAGGCCAAAACCCGTGGAAGAAAGGGGAAAAAGTAACGATGTTGAACAGGACATGACGGCAAAATAATCTGATTCAAAGCCGATTCAAAGCTGCTTTATAGATGAAAACAATCACACCTTCACAGTGTAAGCTTGTATTGTCGTAAGGTATATTTTGACAATTGACGATTGCAACGAAAAATGGAATTGTAAAATTAATTGCTGGCGTGATTGTTACACATTTAAATTTCATGATCTAGAAACTTTTAGTCCAGATTTAGACGGCATCTACGACGTATATTGTAAGGTACAGTGTTGCCTGATTAAGTACCAAATATGGTATGAGTCAGCTTTACCCAGCAACGTGAAATCGACAATATAGTGGCTAATACTTCTATTACGATTGGCCTAGTGTTTCTCTAGTTAAAAATGTACACACTTGAACCAGTTATTCAAATCCCCAGAATCGTTGATACCTGGCTCAGAGTGATCACAATTTTCTTTAAACAAGCCTTGCCCGCTATTCAGTTTTGGATCACTCTGACAATGAAAAGGAAAACTAACCAGACCATTAAAGTTACCTAGATTACAGAACAAAATAATTTTCACTTTCAGTACCTTCACTGTCAACTACCTACTCACCCTTATACCTCTTTCTACCCTGATTCGTCTCATACATACTTGAATCACCTCCTCGCTTGTTCGGGGCCTGCAGTTTTCTGGACCGAGCTAGTAGTTCCTTAAGCCGTTTCTCCTTTTCCTCCTGTTCCTTTATCAACAACTGCTTACGCTGCTCATTGCGCTGAGCAAGCTCACTTCGAGCCTTTTTATCAGCACTTTCCAAAGCCAGTGAAAGCTCGCCAAATTTATGAATGTTGATGCCAGGACCCTCGTTTACGCTGCCTCCACTAGCCGCATGCACTCGTTTGTCCAAGGAAATGGCAAAGCCCTGGTTGTTTTTCCAGTTTGAAACCGCAGACGGAATGTGCCACTGATCCTTGATTTCCTTTGTGATTTTCTCTCCTGTTTTCGCCTTAAGAACAGGCGGCGGCGGCAGAGACTCTTTCTCGCGGTTTTTGCGGAGTTTGAACCGGGGAGGCAACATTGGATCTTGCTGATGGTTTCTGATCTCAAGAGTGTGGGGCTCCGGTTCAGAGGTATTAGAGATAGAGCTGGGCTTATAAGACACCAACGAAGGGGTATGTGGAGCAGCAGCGTCCCCTCCTTCCGCTTTCAGTAGCAAGTCTTCGATAACACGTTTTGTCTCCTCAAATACCGTCTTTAAGGAGTCGTCACGACACGTCTCTAGCGTGAACCGAGGAAAGTGATGCTTGAGGTTGGGGTATTTCCGCTTTAACGGGACTGTGTCTTCATAAGTGGACATTGCAGCCGTAGCGCCCTCGGGGTCTCCGTTTATACCATATTCCGGAAAGGTAGAACTAAGAGCATCTATCTTGTCTTTGAGTTTAGTGCTTGTTAACCTGCCCCGACTTCTTTCGCCATCCGGTTTATTGAGAGCGAGAACTAGCGCAGCCAGTGTCTTTTCAGGACTAGGCAAAACCACCCTGATCGTCTCATGACCACATTTCTTTGGTCTCGGTAGAAGACAACTGAACATAAAAGAACGCTTGTGTGATTTTCAGAATACTTATTTTTAAGAATATGTGCTGATATTTGGGGTAATGTTGTTCTAGGTCGGGTGCGAGTTGTGGAGTTTTCATGTCTAACAGTGTGCACACTCGTAGTCTTCAAGTCGTCTTCAAGCCGTCTTCTAGCGTGTAAGTTTTGATGATTGTTTTGTAATGTTTTGCTGTTAGCATTTTCGGAAAAGCCCGAAAAAAGATTTGTGATGTTTTCTTCTCGACGTTGTTTTCAAATATACCAGCCCAGGGAGAATGTAGATCGGCTATCAAATCATTTTTTCATGACCTAAACATCTGAACTGCCAGAGAAATCACAGTTGCCTGGTTTCGTTTTCATTTTGTGTGGCCCCATGTGACGCTTCGGCGGTAGCTCTCCGTTTGTATTTAAAAGTCTAGGCATAGTAGGTGAATATGTGCCCTTTGGGTACCTAATCTAGTCGAACAGAGCGCTATCAACTCTGTTCAGTAGAAGTAGAATCTCTTCCAAGCCTTTCGAGGCATACTTTGCTCTTGGTCTTGTTCACAATCTTGAAAGATTACCATATCGGTTCATTTGTGTATACACTATCCATACTAATTCCCTAATCGATAAAAAAAATATATTGTAAACTATCTTTGGGATTTCTCGACATATTTCTTGACATATTTTCATGATTATGATCAGCGACTCTTTGTGAAATAAGTATTTTTACATATTTTGAGGGCTTCGTTTCATTTTTATTTAAACGATTAAGGACAAGTTATTAATACCTTTTCGACTACGGTCACGTTTCGCTCAAGGCCTCCAGAATAGCACTCATGGTGGAAAATACCCAATAACACGCCCATCATCGTTGCCGACAATTAATGCTTCATGTTCAGTAACGCCACAAGACATTTACTCGGAAGCTGTTGGAAAGGTTTTTTTTTTTTCAATAGAGTTTTATAGTTTTGGCGGAAGTAGACTGGGCAAGCTCAGACTACGAGCGCCTCCTCTCAAATCAGATGTATCATACAAAAAAAAAAAAAAAAGAAAAAAAACATCCTTCGAGGGAAAAAATACCCGAGTTCAAGCAAAGGTGGATAATCGCTCGGCCTGAAAACAACTTCCTGAGGATCCGGGAGACTACCAGATTGGGAAACCAGAGCCGATGGCAATGTGGTCTAATGTAGGCTGTGACATGCTCGACAGAACCCTCGGGACGAGCCAGACTTCACCAAGTCTAGGCTGGTCCTCCGCCCTTACACAAATCATGATAGTACGCGAAGATACAAAAAAGTAAATATGGCACTGACCACCACAACAAGTGGCATGACCATCTTTTTCTATTGGTTGTATAATGGGACCTCCATTTTCATAGAAATAACTCGTGGTAATTTTGAGTTATTAGTACTTCTTGCGAACTTGTTTTTAGTTTATCTATTTCGAATTCCAGTTGTTTTTTTGTTATTAGTATCGAAATTTAGTAATAACTCAAAGTTATTTGTAACTTTCGCCCGAAAAGATTATTATCAGCAACACTGATCCATAGTAGGCGGTGGAATAATGGGCTTGCTACAAATGCGGGGGTAGTGAAAAGTCGTGGTTTTTTGAAACGGGACCAGTAGTTAAAAAGTGCTCCATAGCAAGAAATAGTACTACGGGAAAGGTGTGGATATGGCGAACTTCTTTCTCCATTCTGAAGTGACCACTTGCAGGAAGAGTTTAGAAAAAAACCGTGGTAATTCAAACAACGTAAAAGGCAATTCAAACAACGTAAATCTAGCCACCAACTTTTCTTAATCATAAAAGCAAAGGGTGTTTTCAGCGTCATAGTTGCTAACAGAAGACACGTGGAAAGTTTAGTAGCAAATTTCACCCTAGATTTGGGAAGTCTCAAATAATTCAACGGACTGAGTCCGACAGAGTGAAGAACTTTTTGGGTTTTTCCATTTCATCGATGAATTACTTTCGGTTACTTGTATGTGCCGTATTTACCACCCCACAAATAATAAGACCAAGTGAAAAAATCCAAGTAAGAGAGTTCTTCATATCCTTTTGAATTTGCTGAGAGGCTTAAGTACCACAGTTATTCCATAGTTTACAAAAAACCAGGAACAGAAGAATTAGTAACTGCTCCACCATAGTACCCTCGTTCTTGGGATCCTCACAATTGAACATGCTCCAAAAAGACTGCGACTGCGACAGCTTCAGTAAATATTATCTACTTAGCCAATACGTATCAAAATCCTGAAGAAGTTACAATTTGTTTATTTATTTATTTAATCTTTTTTTTACTTTTTTGGGAAAAAGAAAAAGGCAGTCATTTCCTCTGTGCCCGACTCCGGAATTTACACATGGAACGGTGGAAAGAAGATTTTGCAGCCGGAGAATTCCAGTCCTCTAAAGGGTGGCCAAGAAGAAAAAAACAAAAGAAAAAAGGGAAACAACTTGGGTCTAAATCAACGGAAAAAAAGTAAAAGAAGACCTAGAAAATTCTGCGCTACCAGACCCGCGGACCCACCTAAGAATAAACCCCAAAAAGCCCAGAGAATTTCACAGATATTTTCACAGATATTTTCACAGATGTTTTCACAAACCGGGGGAATTCCATTCTTCTTTTGATGTCTTCCGAGCTGGTTTGGAAATTCAGTATGCTCGGGCAAAACCCAAACCATGAGAGGGGTTCGGGCAAATCTGTAGCCGTTTTTGTGATTGGCATTTCATTTATTGAAACCTGCCAGATGGAGTTTATGCTTCTGCTAGCACCTGAAGATACTTCATGAAATGTTCAATCACTAAGAATGAGAGCACGTACCATTATTGTCCATCCTTTATCACCATAGTAAAGTCCAATGACAGCCGCCAAAAGCCCTTTTTTAAGGCCTATTCTGAACAATTCTTACACCCAATTCAGAATTCAACCATTCTCCCGGCCAACAGTCCCAACGAACAATATCAAAATCAGGCTTCCCCTCCTTCCATACTACATCAAGCACCAACTCTAAAGTAATCACTCGGCATTTAAAAGAGCAAGGTGGGATCATTCTTCCAATCCGCCCACACAGTTTTATTTCAAAAATGACACCTGTTTTGCTCATGGTACTTTTGCTTCTTAAACCCGTCTTCTCCGACCTGATCGGTGATCTGGTCATATACAAGTTTTTCGAGAATTACCAGGATGTATGGCCCGACAATGCCAACAAGTTGGCATATACACTTTTTACCGCAGTGACCGAGGACGCGTATGTCAACTCAACAGTGATTGTTTTGGACGCAAAATACGATTTGGATGTGGCAAAAATACCTACCCAAGAGTTGCAAGAGAAGTTGAAGGAATGGATCAAAACTACAAACTTCGACCCGCTGATCCGATACTACCAGATCTTGAAAGACTTGGAGGAAAAGATTGGTGAGATTTCACATGAGGAAATTGCACACATGGGCGTCACTTTGATCAATCTGGTGGATCCAGAAACTCCACAAAGCGCTGACGTCTATTATATTGACGAAAAAGGTATTGAGTTGAGATCATGTGCCTCCAACTTCATTTGCATTAAGTATCGGGGCGATCACTTGTGCAAACATACGCCCTACGGAAAGTATTGTCAACAAGCTGGGTTGCAATTACATGCGTAGTACATGTGGATTCACGGGTTCGAATAGTTCAAAGATACACATATTTGCTGACTTCAGAATGAATACTGAGAACATGCTGTTATAATTCTCATTCTATACATGTAGTCAACGGGATTGTCAGTGGACTTGTAAGAAATGATTACCAGTTTCACATAAAAGATCTTTCTGCTTTTAATTCGCTGATGTTTGATGGGTTTATTGGTTTTTGAGTGAGTAAAAAGAAGTATTATCAGGGGCAGGGGGACGAGATAGTAGTCAGTAAATGGAGAACTGTAAATGAAGTAAATGAAGTAAATGAAGTAAATGAAGTAAATGAAGTAAATGAAGTAAATGAAGTAAATGAAGCAAATGAAGCAAATGAAGTAAATGAAGCAAATGAAGCAGATGAAGCAAATGAAGCAAATAAAGCAAATGAAGTAGAATAAGTGAATAAAGAAAAGTGAATAAAAAAAGTGAAAAAGTCCATGAAGTCAATAAAGTCAATAAAGGCCACAGTCAGTCAAAATGAGTAAGAAGCCAATGACTGTGGTGATAACCAGCAAAGACGGTAATGTGACCTAAGCCAATGAAGCCAATGCACTCAAAAAAACCAATGGATCCAATTAGACAGAAAATGCCAAGAAAGTCAGTAAAGCTAACAACTTCAGTTTCATCCATCAAATCCCCAGAGATTATAAATCCATGAAATTCATCACAACCATCTCATTAATAGCATCATGCCATCTCATCAATTCCAGGATCTTCCACAAGGCCAAAATAGTCACTGTCATCACTAAACACACTAAATTCAATACTCCAATTCAGTTGACTCGCCCATTTTTTCTTTCCCTTTCACCACACTTGTCTCCCCTAGAACAAACCCCAAGCCTGCAAAAGAGCAAATATCTTATTCCCAAGCTTTGGCTTTACACTGAGGGTTTCTTCCAGATCCACGTGTGACTCAAACTGGGCATTTAACGACGATTGCGTAGGCTTTGTCCAGTACATGGACACTTTGACGAGCCAGGCGAAAATCATAAACGAAGTCGGGATCTGAACAGCATCCAAAGAGCCTTGTGGTGGCCACAGATCACGTGACAAACACTCCACCATTTTATCGGGGAAATCAGTGATGATGCCGTATTCGCTTAGACGCCATGTTTTCCCCAAAGAGCAGAAGTAGCGAAGCTGGCTTTCGCGATTGATTGTCCAAGTATATAGTCTTAGGTCTTGTACCTTTATAGCGGGCATGAACTTCTCCAAAAAGTCGGCTGACCACGTGCTCACGTGGATGAGCGAGACACCAGCTATCTTAAACTTAATCCTGGCTTTTTCAAGCGTGTCGAGGTATTCGTTGTATGTCAAAAACACCATAGAGTCCTGCCAACTGAGCGAGATATGATATATGTCGAAACATGAGAATCCGTCGACAATTCCGCAATCGAGAAAAAGTTCCTGGAAATATTGGTCTTGGTTCAAGTATTTCAAAAAGCGCAAGTTCCACACGCCGATCTGGATCCGGGGGAACCACCAGGCCAAATCGTCATGAACCGCGAGCATATCGGCAAATAAAAGACGGAGCAAAACGGGTGGATTGGCGTTTTTCACGTCCAACATGATTTTGCGTGTTTTTGCCGTCAGGCTATTTTTCACATACTGCAAAAACCAATGCAAAACGTCCTGGAAGGTCAAGAGTGGTTCACCCGAACCTATTGTACGTAGGTTTTTCAACTGGTCGTAGTTTGTTTCCAAGATATTGTAGTCAGTTTCCCCGCCATTTTCGTCGCAAAACACGCGTTTGGTATTCACATCATGTGAAATGACCAAAACACCGTCTTTTGTGGTCCAAACGTCCGTTTCAAAGACGCTAGCGCCGGTTTGAAAACACCTCTGAAACCCGTGGAGTGTGTTTTCGGTGTGCTTTCCTTTGAACCCTCGGTGCCCGGCAACCACGCAAGAGGATTTCATTGAGAGTAGGTGAAGGTCTATAAAGGATCAAATGTTATATAAGGAACATGTAATGAAGGCAGTTGAGATTTGGTTTGGGTGTTTTCTGGGGAAGTGGAAATCTAATTTAGGTAAGGTTCTCGGACTTGCCGAGGTGCCGGTGGTTGTTTTTGCATGCAGGAAAATGATAAAGTAGGTGTCATTTAGATTAAGAATATTGACCAAAGACGGGATTTCCAAGCTTTTTAGAAACGACAGAAACAATTGTTTATCTTTGCAGTCTCAAGATCAACTCTAAGGCCTCGAAGTCTAGGATAATAGCGTTATTTGGCAAAGATGCCCGTCACAAGCCATTTTTTTTTTTTTAAATAAACATTGAGTGTAAGTCCTTTGAGTGTAAGTCCTTTGAGTGTAAGTCCTTTGAGTGTAAGTCACGTGTTGTCTCCAAGTAAATTGTTATTTTTCAGGAAGAGCTACTTTAAGATTTGCTTAGAATATGGAGAAAAGCTGAACTCGTAGAGACAATCGGGTTGGAAATGATCATACAACAATGTCTTGAAGAAAGTACTTGGCGAGCACTTTCTGAACGACTGCAAACAGTATGTAGCATACACCAAAACGAGCATGAAGGTTAGAGGATATCTTTTTCCAAGTAAGTTTAACGAGGAGCCGAAAATTGTTTATGTAATGGTATGGTCTGGCTTCACTTGACAGTCGTAAGAATATCAATAAGTGCTTGTCGCATGAATAGAGTCAAGAATGATCCAGGCACGAAGAAACGAAGACTTTATTGTTTCGCTAACATAACGCATTTCTTCCCTGTGATATATGAGATCCACGTCAGCTTCGCAATAAAAAAACATTCAGAAATGACGTAAAGACAAGCGGAATTCGTACCTTTTCCCTCCTTCGTCTATCTCCTACCTGTTCATTTCACTCCCCACTTGTAACCCTATTCTCGTACCATATTAGAACATTGACAGCAACATTGGATATCCCTGATTTGATCAAACAGAGACACCTGGAGTAAAAATGACAAGTTTTGGGTAGGACCCCAACAAGTTCTTTCGCCCCGCTCTTCATTCCGCTCTTCATTTACGGCCTTCAGCATCCACAATGCCATCTAATTTGGGCACGTGACCAATATTTCAAACTCACACTCGCCAGTCTTTTCACAATTTGATCCCCACTCCCCACTCTCCACCCCCTCTCCCATGCTCACCTCTAAAATCTCACAATTTGGTCCCCTTGTCGATCACATGCTTGATCAAGCTGAAGGCTATCGAAACGTCTGTAGGCAACTTAATCCCCTCAACGTTTTCGTCACCAGCAGTCCCATCAATCAACTTCTTCACAAACGAAACGTCAAACCACCGCGCGTCGGCTAGCTCCCGGTCGTGCCCGAGATGAATGACCTCGTTGGTGCCGTTGAAATCAACGGTGGCCACACATCCAATCATGAGATTGCCCGGGAACGGCCATGGCTGGGTCATCAAGATCTGGATATCGCTACAAGCAACGCCTGTCTCTTCCCAGATCTCTCTTTTTGTCGCCACCTCCACCGTCTCCGAAGGTTCCATAAACCCCGCAGTAGCAGAGTACATTTGGGTGTGCGCGTACCGTTTATTCAACAGAAGAAGCATTTTGGTCCGTTCTCGGTTGGTGATTGCTGTGATAACAACAGCATCAGTCCTAGGAAACGACACGTTGGAAACACGGGTATTTCGTACAGGACACACAAACTTGTCCTCGGTGCCATCCACGGTTTTGGCATCATTTGTGCACTTCAATTTTCCGCCGGCGTGAATGCCAATCACCTTGGACCCACAGCCAGGGCAGAATTGGTTCCGCCCGAGCCAGTCAAAGTACATTTTACCATGGCTGAAGAGCGCAGACTCGTCCATGGTGAAGCCCATAGTATACTTTCGAGAATCAGTAAATACCAAGTCAGAGGCATCAACAGACGGGCTGGCATGGCGCGTAATGTGCTCAAAAACCACCGACTCAGCCTCGCTGGAGTTGCTCACGTCCACGGCAAAGTAAGGAATACCAAAGTACCGGCCCTGGTGGTCCAAGTAGGTCTCCATATCGTACAGCTTAAGAAGGTGGAAATCCAAGCCGACGCTTTCGTCTTTCAAGCCTAAAAAAAGAAAACTGGGTTTTCCAGCGTCACGCGAGCCTGGCAGCTGCGCCTTGTTGTCGGCGGCCCACGTTTGTACCATTTGCAGCCAAGTTGAAGAATTCGCTAGCAAGCCTCGGGTCGTGCCCGCCTCACTTTCTGTGCCTAGGGTGGCCAACTGGTCGTTGCCGTTAGTGAGCACCACGAGTTTGCCGCCAGGGGCTGCTTTGTTAATAAGCGGATTGCCGTTATTGTAAAAAATAAATCTAGTTGACGCGTGCAAAACCGCATTGCTGATGAAATCGGAGTCCTCCCGAAGAAAAGACACTCGATTCACCACTTCTTTGCCGAAATACGGCACCTCGGCGCCCGGCTGCAAGTCGTTTTTGGTATTGTTCATGTTGTAGTAGAGCTTGTTCCGAATCAACGGGGGTCTGCTGTAGTATCTTATTCGAGATCGGGGGGTGTGATGGTGGATTCGCCTGGGAAAGAGAAGCATCCACTAAAGAAAAGAGTAGATAAGTAATCTAGATTAGACTTGGTGCGCACTTTGGCTATCGGCATTTCGCAGATCGCGGTGATTGAGTATGCAGCGCGATTGCCGGCTGGCACCTGTCTTATCGGGACGGCAAAAATGAAGACAGAAGAGAAAAAGGGGAATAGAGGAAAGTATTGTTAGTAAAGGGTTTTTTGAGGAGATTTGGGGATTATACATAGTCAGCAAGGAAAAGTTAGTGTTTTTGGTAGTTATGGTGTGGTGGCTTTGGCTTTGGCTTTGGCGTTGAGAAGGAAGCGTTATTCAAAGACTGTTCCCAGTTGGGGTCATTCTTACTGTTCCTATATTTTTCGGCTTTGTTGAATATTTTTTTCTTCTATGGAAATTTGAAAGTTTCTCATTTACCGACTTTCGTTTTTTCAATTTAGATATCCTTTGGTATTTACTCTATGATGTACTCTTTGTCCATATGATTGAGTAAATACCAAAGGCAAGGTAAAGTTGGATTAACAATCACTGATACTATCATTGAACTGAGCAAGGAAAGTCTCTTATACCATGGGTGGGTACTTCATCATTTTTGAGAAGAAAATCGAGATTCTCTCAGTTTAAGGGTGGTGTGTGTTTCGGGAATGCTTCGTCTTTCTGTCGGTTATGTTATTGGCTTAGTTGTTAAAAGGGAGCAGGTGCATACACCCGGAGCAAAAGAATTTTTACTGCGTCAGAGGGTCGAAATCCTTCTTACGGACATGGCTTTCTGAATATGATTGGAGAAGTCTTTTTTCGTTTTCATGGAAATATTGTCTAACATGTTTTGAGATCTGCTGTGAAAACAGATGATAGAACCGTACTTCATCATCGCCATGTTACGGTAAAGAGAATGGTCGAATGGATGAGCACAAGTTCTAAGTCCTACGCAGATTGATCCCATTCTTTCTGGAGGAAGAGCCGGTGTCTTAGTGTTAAGTGGAGGTTGAAAAAAGGCTCAATTTATTCTTGGTAGGATATGCGCGTGCTAAGATCACGCTTGAAAAACAATCTTTTACGTAATCTCATAGGCAAAGTAATGTAAGAAGACTTAGCCAACACCAACAAAACCGAGGCCCCATCCAACCAAGTAAAACATGTCACGCCATAATGCCGGGAAGCTGAATCCATAAGTACGCAGAATAACTGTCCCGGGAACTTCAATTGAGAGACCGTACTTCTTTCTTGGTATCAAATTTTCGCCTCATTAATTGCCACAGCTTCGTAAGCTTAATGGGAAAGAGGTATCCACTGGAACGAAACGGATGTTAAGTGACTGGGGAACAATACTCTATGACCAATTTTTCACTTTACATTGGTATCAATTGAGGTAGCTCCAGATTTATAGAGAGATGATGGCGAGCTCTGCATGAACAAATACCCAAATCGCCATCCCGATGAAAGATGACCATTTCTTATGGTTTATGAAGATTTTCCAAAGATGTATGACCTTGAAATCACACTGAATTTACATGCAGCTTGCTCCACTTGCACGAGGTGTCGATCATTACTCAACCTTTGAAGCTCTCAAAGCAGTGTTCTTATAAATATAAGTTTTAGCTTCTTCGATTTGACGAATGGATCATTCGATGGCTTTTGACGTTTTATATCTAGGTCGATACTTCGAAATGGTCCGAAGGGTTATCGAGTAGTTATCACATGAGCCTGGATATCATAGAGTAAAAGTGACGGATTTCGAATTGACCACGAACACAAAAAACGAACTGATTTGTGAATGCCTTGACGGAGCGAAGCAGTTGTAAACGTTACTTTGATCTGGCTCCGAAATAAAACAAAAATCTAGAAACTCTTGTGACCAGGCAAGACCACCGACATTCCTGGCAAGTAAGGCGATGATTTCGGTTTACGGACCCAAGGTGTAAATTGAGAAGGGTGGAGTATTAGTGCTCTGCTATTTACAAAACATTTCAGGCTTCTAGAAACTTAAAAGGGCAAAAAGGATACAAACAAGCTTTCACCAAGTCCATCATTGGTGAATGCGGACTTATGGTGTGTTTTTTTAGCTTTCAACAAAAGCTTGAGTGCCCCAAAAAATAGTCATTCGTCAAAAGAATGGAGCCCGCAGCACCCGGGGAACAATTCTATGTCTACATGGATACGAAAAACATGAAAGAAAGAAAAGAGGATGTGTATTTATTGAATAAACTGTTGACTTACTCGAGAAGGATAGTGATAATTTTAAGATATTTTCAGTGTGTTTGGCAAGACACGTAGCTCTCTTTTAGTAATCCAAGACAAGTGATGTCTGGGTGGAAAATGGGAACACGGTCTCAAAGATAGGAATCCTTGGGGTTCAAGGTCATTGTCTCCAGAATCCCGATAAGAAAGGTCCATGGCAAATATGACAATACCATCAAGGGGAACGTACCCTAAGCTTTGTTATTGACTTGACACTACTTCCTACTTCCTACGGCCTAAAATATACAGTCTAGTCTGTTGAAACACGTGCTGGGGAGTCTATCAACAACGAAAAAAACCCACTATTTCACGAGCTGCGTTTGCTTTTCCCTGATTGTATAGTCTGGAACGCCATGGTGTTTTGTAGGCGAGCAGATAAAGTTGTCCAGGGGAACTTACAGTTGAGGTAAACGATTCCATGAGTGCCGGTGAGGCTACTTTCGATTATGGAAAAAAATAAAAAAGTGAAAAAAAAAAGAAGGATGACGAGATCCTTGTATGTACAAGATGCTGGAGCTGTTAGTATTCTGGCGGAGTGCAAAGTTGTGCAAAAACACGGGGCTTCGATCAGATAATTGTTAAATAACAAGACGGTTTCCGCAATAATTTTCGGAAGTCAAGCGTTCAAAATCAAGTTTATTCATCAGGGAAAGCACGATTATGTTTGGTTAACATACCTTTTGTTGGGATATCCTTGGGATATCTTTGGATATCTTTGGGTTATGATTGGATATCTTTGGGTTATGATTGGATATCTTTTAAATATCTTTGAATATTATGGGGTGTTCTGGGACACCCAGATAATATATTTTCATGCCGTGTTGTTTCTGCGGAGGTTAGTATCACTGTTTTTGCATTCTTCTGATTTCGCTTTCTTTGCAATGTTAAGCACAAATTCAGATATCTTAGATTTCTCCTCAACATATATTAGGAAGTCTAACGTCTTTGAATCTTTTTGAGTCATCAGCTGTGTGCTTGGATGCCGATAAGGCGTGGGTTCAACATACCATTAATTTTGTGATAGTTTCTTCTTCTGAAAGAAAGATTCCCGGTGCTTAGCCGATCGTGGCACCCTGCTTGATGGCAGTGGGTAATCCCTTGATCCAGGATTTTCCAGTTTTCTTGTCGATGATGACAAATACACGACCAGACTGGCGCATTCTGCCGGTCCGGCCAATCCGGTGGATTAAGTCAATCGACGTCTTGGGCAAGTCCATGAGAATCACGTTTTTGATGCCTTGAAAGTTCAAGCCTCTGGCCATTAAGTCTGTGGTCACCAAAACCTTGATTTGGCTTCGATCCAGGTCTTCTTTTAGAGGCAACGCTTGGACTAGAAAAGGGGCGATTTTCACCCGCCGTTCCTCAGCCGAGTCTCTTCCTGTGACTCCCAAGACGTCCTGAAACCGGTGGCCGTATTTCGAGATAAGCGTCTCCACAAGCGGCTCCACGTGTTTCTTCTCGTTCACAAAGATGATGATCCGCTTGACAAAACCAGCCTCGGTTCCGTCGTTGTGGATTGCATATAACGCCTGCGCTAAACATCTTGTTTTCGAGCCGTTGTAGGGGGCTTTTTGGGCGTCGATGATCTTCACGGTGATCTGGCGAGGGATCTTATGGATCAGCGGCGTCACGATACGGATGATCGTCTTTTCCTCCTTGAAAATCTTGCGGAGACTTTTTTCAAACTCTCGAGGAATCGTGGCCGAGCACATAATGAGATCTTTGAGTCTTGGAAACCGCTGCAAAACACCAGTAGTGTCCTGGAACCACGAGTCGTCCATAAGAGTATCGGCCTCGTCCACCACACAGTAATTCACGTGACTGAAGTGACGGAAAGGGCGCTGGACATTGGTGAGTTTCAGGAGCCCTTCTAATTTACCTGGAGTGGTCACCAAAACATCAATACGACCGTCCTCTATTTGGCCGAAAAGCTTATTGTGCGACTCGCCAGAGCCCCACTTCGCCACACGGAGATTGAGGCTGGAAGCGTTTTCTGGTACCTGTAAGAAGTCGCCGTATTCTTCAGAAGAGAGAAACTTCAGGGGCAAGTCCGCGGCTAAATCCAAGGGTATCAGGCACGCGTTTTGCACCGTTTGGTAAACTTGGGCGACTAATTCATGCGTGGGCAAGAGAATAACCGCCCTAACAAGACGCGCCAGCTGTGCCTCTTTGTAAGCATGTTCACTTTTCTTGAATAGGCGCAAGTCGTCCTCCTTTAGCTTGGAGAGCACGGCGGCTAGATAGGCCCAGGTTTTGCCCGAGCCCGTCTCCGCAGCTATAGTGAATACCTTCAACCGGTTCAGCTCGTTTTCTTTCATGATATCATGAAGAATCGGATTTCCCGTTCGTTCCAATGCTTGTGCCGACACTTTCCGCGGCTGGTTGATCTTGCGGATGGCTGCAACTTGCACCGGCGACGGCTTTATATCAAGCTCATCCTTACTTGAGACATACGTGTTCTTGAAGTTGTAGCTCAGCCGAATTTCCTTGATCATGGCCGCACGCACCGAGGGAAATATCCGGAGGGCGTCAAACGAGGCGATTTTCTCAATGGCGCCCTCCGATTTTTCAATCTGTTCCTTCTCCGGCTTTTGCAACGAGGCAAAGTTTCCAAAGGCAAAAACCTTGCGCTTTGTGTGGCCAGCCTCCGTGGGCTTTGCTTCGAGGCGTTTACCCCGTTTAGCCGGAATAAGCTGGTTTTTTGTCCGTGAGTAGCACCGCAAATGTAGCTGGACTAGCCCGGGCCGGCGGCTGTAAAAGCGGCCATATTGGACAGCGGTAGGTAACATACAAAGTAAAAAGGGGAAAAAAGGGAGGGGTGAACTCCTGGCTGAATGAGAAAGAAAAGAGTAGTAACGAAATTTTTCCTTTTAACACGAACGGCCGCGGGCACTGCGATCTTGTGCAAGTCTGAAAATTGAAAATTTTCGCGTGGCCATTGGGTGCGAAGATGCTGCTTTCAGACTTGAGTACAGTCGGTAACGTTTGCGGTGTTTTATGGGGTGTTTTATGGGGTGAGTTTTGCACGTGACTCACAACTAGGGCTCCGGGTCCCGGCTGCTGTTTCATTGTATAAAGAAAGTCGTCTCACTTCCTGCCACGAGAACCACATTGTCTCGAGTGTGTAGACGTTTTTTTTCTTTTTTTGCTATTTCAAAGATTGGCTCAAAATGCTGGGACAGGAATTTATGGCTGGCGCCTGGATGTACGCTAAAAAAGTTACCGACAATGTCGCCTTGCAAGAACGTTTGTTAATGCACGCCTTTTTATACGCTGGCTTGATTCACAATACAACGCCCCGTTCCGACGATCCACAGGGTCGCACCCCTGTCGAAATGTTCTACAATCGTCCTTATAGGTCATATTTAGACTACCCCGCTTTTGCTGTAGATGCTCTGGTGGTGATCCCGAAGAGCGCTAGAGCGGGAAGAAATGGAGACGTGTCTGTGCCTGGAATATACCTTGGAATTAAAAACGACCCATCTTTTGGTGCGGATATGGACAAAGAGGAGCATCTTGTGTGGACCAATTTTTCACTGCCTCTTGAGACAATGAATATTGTGGAATCGAAAAATGTAAAGTTTCACGGCGAGTTCAAAAACGTGCGGATTGCCGAGGCGGCAACAAAAGAACTCAAAGGATCAGGCGGACCAGGGGCGTCCTTTGAATCGGGTAATTTCGACGCCATTCCCAAAACAACCCCTTTGAAAGGAGAAGAATTCGCGGGGTTGGGCAAAGATATACAAAGTGCGTTTATGGCCAATTTCGGCAAACTCAGCTTGGGAGCCAGCCACTCGTACGACGATACCATAAGACGGGCCAAGAGAATTGCCAACTCGTTGAAATTGGGCTCGGAGCCTGTGGAGGAAAAGGAGCAGAATGAGCAAATCATAGAGGAGGCGTATTCGAGCATATTAGAAAAGCTCGAGTCGTCTTGGATGTTTAAGGCATTTGTGGCGGCAAACGAACCGGGTGTTTTCAACGAGTACTTTCCTAGCTTGAGCGGATATCTGGCCAACTTTAAAGACGCTAGTCAGCATATTGCAATGGATCTAATAGCCCACTACCCGTTTTTGATGAAGCAGCCACTAATCGCATCGAGTTTCCGCAAACAGCCTATTTTGGGAGAAGTTCTTGCAACGTTTATGGAAGCAGCGGTTGACATAAAGCAATCTATCCACACTTACGCCTACGACGAAGGTTTAGTTATCCAGACTTTGATCCGGCACTGGAAAGGGACGAATCCCAAGGCTATTAAAGGGGTAATTAACATCGCAAAGTCTTATTCTTTAAGATTCAAGGACCATGCTGGTGTAAATGTGATGGATCAGCTCGCTTATATCACCCATGACTTTATTTCCCCCGGAAAAAAGGACATTTGCACTTGGTACAGCCGCAGATTCATTGAAAATAAGAGCTCACTGACTTCCGGGTTAGCGGTTGCTGAAGCTTTTCTCTCTGAAATGTACCCCAAAATGAACCCCGTGAATCGAAAGAGAATGAGGGCAATAACTAACTTACTGGAAAGCCAACGAATTAGGTACCATGCTCTCATCAAGAAAATAGACTGCAAAGAATCGGATTTCTGGAGCGTCGACTCGGATAATGTGGTTGAAATAGGGAGTGTTAACGTCACCAAAGCACACCCCAAGGCCAGCATCAAGGATTCTGTCACCTCAGAAACTGAAAAAGACTCACCAACCAATAAACGGATAGAAAACTCCGAAACAATCATTCGCTTGGTCATGGAGCGACTCAAGCAGTTTCCTAACACGTGTACAAACTGTCTCCAACAACATAAATTGGCAGACTGCCCACAATTGGAAGCGGATTCTAGGAATAACCTTGCTGCTTGGATCGATTGTGATTATGAGAAACAGACCAAACAAACCCGCCCAAAATACCAAAAAAAGTACGCTCAGAGCTTGCAAAAGGGACCTCCACCCGCAAAGCGATCCTCAGGTAAATCGAAAAAAGCGACTTTCAGCGACCATTCCCATTGAACTTACTTAGATAAGAGCGTTACGAAGCTGGTCAGTGGTCGATGAGATGGAAGAATGAGGGTGGGTGAGGACAGGTGAGAACGCAAAAGTATTAAAATGGACAATTGTGTAGAAGTATTTGGGCTTTTCGTGGGCATTGGTCATAGATAACTCACAGGCGTTTATTTTGCTTCTCAAGTTTTACCATCGAGTAAAAGGGGTGAAAAATTCTTCGGATAAGTTTGGAACTCAAATTATTGCACACTTTGTTCAATTAGGGGAGACCCCGCATGACGTTGAACTAACAGGTATCGGTTTAGCGGGGTTTAGGCGTATGTGAGGGTTAACTCACAAACATTTTGATAAATCGAAACAGACTGAAATTTGAGAAAGAGGCCCTGCAAAGATTTATGGTGAAAAGAAGCGCAGGTCATATTGTCACTGTTTCTTATTTGATCGGTGCTCTCTAAAGCCTTGGAGTAATACTCTGACTTGTGACATTTGAGCAATTCAAGGCAAACTAAAGGCGAAAAGATACATTTTTGTTCCTCAAGAATTGAAGAGCCCCTAGCACCATAAAGTTCCGATTCTTTTTGTATTTTTGTTTTTCGACGGTATATTAATTAAGCGTATGTGTTCCTGGAAAGTCCGCGTCCACGGTCCGATCATTAGCTGCGAAAAATCTCAGTCGACAGTCTAGGAATAACATCAAGAGTGAGCTTCTCATGAATAGCAGATTCGATACACAAACAGCCATCATTAGAAGAAAAATTCCATGCTCTCTGAACCCCAAACAAATATGTTATCACCTAGCAAATGCCTTTTTTTTTTTTTTAAATGCGACCAAGCCAACCGACTCAACAAATAGTGTGGCCCTATCTATTTCAAGTTCTTTTGTATTCTTCTTTCTGACCACCGTTGGATCTCACTCACGTGACGCGGCACTGAAAAAAACAAAAAAATCGGCCCTAATCTTAACCCTCTTCAATCCGGACCTTTTTCAGGGACTGATATCCACCCACCAACACCCCGCTGCGCCTACAGAATGTTGAGATCTACAATCATAAGGGCTGGGTTTACCCCCAGGTCGTATTCTCTCCGGGCTTTCTCGTCCACGGCCAAGGCTCTTGCCGCAGCCCCACCTCCCAAGAAACAGGCCAAAGTGGTGAGAAAAAGAGAGGTTAAAGAGAAGGTAAAAAAGGGCGGAATGACCCATTTGAAGTTTGGTGAGGCCGTGAGACAGCTCAACTTCGAGAAAATGGCCACCGACTTATCCAAAGTAGGCTTGCCCACATTGGAAGCGGAAAAAATCGCTGAAATCGACTCCAAAGTCGCTCTTTACGACCCTCAAACCGAACTGCTGCTCCGCACGTTGGGCCTGTTCAAGAAAAACCAGCACCATGAGCTTTTTCTGAATCCTGTGTCGATGGTAACGGAAAATACCAAGCAAATACAAGGGGAATTCGTCGAGAAATTGACTCGGAAGTCCGCCGATAACCGGATCTGTCTTTTGGGCGAGAAAGGTGCCGGTAAATCGACTCTTCTTGCACAGGCACAGGCCCTAGCACTTTCGCAGTACAAGGGAGACGTTGTGTTGTTGCATTTGGATCATGCCGAGAGGATTGTGGACGGATCTAGCGACTACTTTTTGAACCCAACTACAAAAACGTTCCATCAGCCTATGTTCACCAAAAGATGGATCAAAAAGGTTCGTGCAGCCAACGAGGTCGTGTTCAAGAAGATGCCCTTGACCGAGGATGTGCTGTTTGTGTCGAAAAAGGAGAAATTCACGTTGAAAAAAGACGCAAATACGGTGTTTGACTTTCTTGAAAAGAACCACGAGTTTGGGTTCTTTGGGCCATCGAACGCGTTTCAGTTCTTTGTCAAGCAGTTGCAGATTCACTCGCAGACGTTCCCGGTGCTTTTTTCTGTGGACAATTTCAACGCCTTGATCCTCAAACCTTACACTGAATACTTCCATACTGATATGACTCCAGTGAGGCTTGAAGAGCTTGAATTTGGCGCATTTGTTTCGCTGTTGGTGAGCGGCAAACTCTCGTTTGCAAAAGGAGGTATTCTTCTTTCCGAAAGCAAGGATTGTGGCGAGTGCAAGACGTTGCGCGTGGGCTTAAAGTTGCAAAGTCCTAACCCATACGATACTCTAGAACAGTGCAACTTGGAGATGGCCGAGAAAATGACCCTTAATGTCGGTGTCAAAGGGCTCATGGTTAAAAACATGACCAAGGAACAGGCCAGAGAATTCTTGACATTTTTACATAACGCTGGTGTCTTGCAGGTGAGACAATATCCTACCAAGGAAATCTACAAGAGTCTTGAAGAGCCTGATGCGCTTGTGGGAAGAACAATGCAAGTGGGCGAGTACATAAGGCTTGAAGATGCCGATCTGCAGTTCGAAAGCATTTTGCAGCTGTCTTTCTTTGCTTCGGCTGGTAATCCTGGCAGGTTCTTGAAGATCAATAACATGACTTTTTAGTGTGAGCATAGACGTGTAAATAGATAACAAAAGGTGGTTAAAGAAAGGGGATTTGGCTGGTGTAATGCGGAAGTGTATTTGGGGAGAGGGTAGTTTGTTAAAAGCTCTGGATCCTTGTGACTTGCTTGAGGTTGTTGTTGGAGTTTTAGGCACTTGGTCAGGATATAGACTTGCTAGAGACTCGATTCAGAAGCTGAATGTTCGGATGGGGCTGATGTGTTTTGAAGGTTTTCGGCTGTGAAAATACCATTAGCTAGTTAAGATGGAGAAAACTTCTTTCTGTTTTTGAGCAATTTGTACATAAATCTCCCCTTGTGACTTACAAGATAGTGTGAAATCTGAATGCGGTCATACAGGCCTCATCAATAGGACTAGTTAAATGACCGATTTGCACCACAACGACTTACCGGCACTACCAAGGCAATTAAGTTTCAAAGCAATTATAAACGTTTAAATATAAATAATCATATATTAAATCATATTTGGTACCTTTTTGGCCACTTCCCCGATGATGTGTCTCATTTTGTGATCACACTACTTATCACACTACTTATCTCACTACACACCCCCCAAAGCCTTCGTAGAACAGCCCAAAAAAAGCACTAGACCCCCTCCTTTTCGGTCCATTGAAAAGCTTCAGATAATGGACGTTTTCAGAATTATAAAAATTTGAAAAGAAAAACAAGAAATCCCTGAGCTAGCTCAATTCTCCTCCCCTCCAAGAAGCATCATTACGCACCGCACGAATGTCCCTTCGCAAATCCTACACTCTACACCATCGCCGGCCACGTCACAAAGGGTCCCATAAAAATTGTATTAATCTAATCGTACAAGCCTCCTGCACCTTCTACGTGAACAAGGTGTCCTCTTCTCTCAAGTACTCGCCAATATCGCCCTGTCTAAAGGCGACTATACCAGTGGGTTGCATGCTTTTCGTTTCGGCAGTGGATTTCGCCGCTACACCGAAGCCAAGCGGAACATCGTGCATCAGGTAAACAATGACTCCGGCATGCTCAGGAATATCCTCGGAAATCCGGCCCACGTGGGCCTTCAACACGTGGTTTCCGTACAAATAAGGCATTTCTCCATTGGTCTTGATCCATACCTTGAATTTGGCGTACTGTGCCAAGTAAGGCAACGCCGTGATGTGCAAGCGGAACTTGCCTGTCTTTGTAAACTTGCCGAAACACGTGCCCAACGCCATCAACCGGTCTCTAGCGACGCAAACGGCGAATTTGGCAGTGGTTTCCGACACATAGTAAACTCGGTCTTTCTGTAGCCTGAACACGTGAGGATTAGTTGGGTTATCGATCAAAAACGAGATATTTCTGCCCATATAGTTTGCAAGCTTCTCGAAGACAACTTTGGTCTCCTCCTCCGTCAACGGTCTCATGGTTAGTGTGGTGTTGTCGGTGGAGAAAAAGGATGAAAAGGTGGTATTTTTTCACTGTGCAAGACTTCAAATGCTTGCCTGTGGAGGTGTGCTGGGTCACGTGCGCGGACCGATGCCCATCGGAAGAGCGGGAAATTAGGGTCTCGGTAGATTGGGTTTATTTTTGATGGAATGTTGTGAAATTTTGTAATATGAGCTCAAATATGTATGCGGTTTTGACTGTGGGGTTTTTAAGTTCGAAATCGTCTTCTTTTGTGGCTTTTGACTAGGGTTAGATTCTTTGGTTGGGCAACCGTTGGGGCTTTCACATCACCTTAGGATCCTGCGCGAGGTGAAGGTTAGGTAGATTTTGCAGCCAAAAAAATGCGGGTAGTTATATTTGAAGACATAGTTTTTTTTTTTTTACTTTTGATTTTTTTTCATTTCGATCTCGAAATTAAATCAAAAGTTTTTGGAAACTACTGGGGATTCACCTTGGAACTTGAAAGCGTTATCGGTTTATTTGGGTTTTCGAAGGGGATTCAAACGGTGTACTTCTGTATTACTTCCTCGTTAAGTAGACTCATATCACGAATTGACTCCCTTGCGCTTTCTCAGACTTTCAAAATACCGGAATTCATCAAATGAGATACAGCAATCCTTCTCATAATGTGGCCGAGGCATACTGTGGTAAAGCATCATTGGTCTTGCTCTGTTTTTCTTAGCGAGATGGTTTGACTTATATTCGAATTGAGAGGAAGGCACTCCAAATTGAGGGACATTTTTAATCAATTAATGAAGGTTAGTACAATTCATACGGGTCAGAGCTCAATTGACGGTTGGGGTCTGGGCTGATCTGTTTAGCCATATAAATTTTCCAAGATAACGTTTAAGGCGAAAAGGGAAGAAAGAAAGCAATCCTGCAATTGTGGAACGTATTTGGATGTCCTCGTGAGAAATTCAAGGATTGATTCTTATACTGTATATCACTAGACATCCGCCCAACTAGACATCCGCCCAACTAGACATCCGCCCAATCTCATATCTCGCCATAGTGACGCGCTCACGCACCTTTATTTCGAACGAATTCTTCTATTTCTACGAGTTAGTCAAGCAATTTTTATAAAAAACTAGTCAGTCTTCTTCTGGCATGTATCAGCCCTATGTCTCGGGCTTCTGAATCTTCCAACCAAGCGTGGGCGGCATTTATGCTTCAGTGATCCTTGACTACTTATCGGACCCTCAAATCCGACAGGAATATTTGAGGTTGGTGTATTCGCCGAGTATCGCTCCTCGAACTTTTCAAAAGAAAATTCGGTCTCTTTGAGATAGTCTTTTTTTAGATTCGTTTTTCTTTTCTCAAACAACTTTAATGTGGTACGCTTTGTTCCAATTCATGTGCGAGCATGGCAATCCTCGAAAACCGCCCCGGTCGCAATTTTCTCGAGAAGGTTATTTTCTGCCTTGAAAGGACTCCGTGGTCCACGATTCACTTGTGAAAGCATTCAATGAGTTGAAAAGATCGGATTTTGTACTTGAAAAAATTTCGAGGAAGCCACCACCCCTTCTACGGCGCTGTCTAGTAGATCAAGCGATGTACAAGAGGGCATCGAAGGAAGCTGTAGAGTGACATTCTCCGGGTCGAAGGGGATTAATCAGGCTCTCTGAAATGTGCTTTTTATATTATTTTCCAGAAATGCCAAGGCTCTCGCTTGAAGATACCCTTCAAGAAAGTCGAATCTGTTTATACTATTGATGTGCATACGCATCTTTTGTTGTACGAGCTTTCGATAGTTGGCCCTCAAGCTTGAAAAGCAGACAACAGCGAGGGGCTGCAAGCAGTCGGAAGTATGTGGTGGCATACACTGAAGTTTTATAAAGGTTTCTTCGCAGACTTCTTCAAATTCATGTGGCAAGTGACTTACATGCCCGTCGAGAATCAACAAACGCCATCTACCTTTTGTTCGAGCAGTTGTTGCAGGGAGGAAGACTTTTTTGAGCCGGTTGATAGCTATCTCATTGTTGGTCCATCCGTTTTTTGAGACACCTAGATGTGTCATGGCATCGCCTCCAACCTTTTCAAGCCAAACCTTCTGAAAACGTTTGCCTTCGAAAATGATGAATGGGGGGCAACGCGAATCCTGAAGCGCCCACACCCTCGATTGCGCTGACACACTCACGGTTGCCTGGCTGTACCAATACCGGGTCATTTTGATTTTCAGAACCAGTGATGACTCTAGTGCTTGTCAAAACTCCCATCGCAAACCCGGTTTCATCAACGTTATAGATATCATTCTTGTCAATGCCATATTCATCTCAAGGATTTTTTTAGCGTTCAAACCACCGTCCAAACTCTTCTGGGTTCTCACACTTCTTACGGACATAAGCTTTGGTCTTCGAAACTTTAGTGACGAGAGCCAGATGCCTTTTCAAGTACCGTGTGAGCCAATTCTTGCCCACTGTTTCAACTGGGACGGTTCCGCGGTTCGCAAGTAAACGATTGGCCATATCACGCACTTTCCAATGTTGTGGGGGGCACTCCGCTTGAGACTAGGTTAATTATCCATCTCTCAATCAAGTCCTACTCAATTGGTGTCAACTTGAGTCATCGGTGTATTCTCGTTCATTTATTCGATCACATCACGCAACGTTGAGCGACGCACGCAGAAACGGCTTGCTGGAGAACGAATGGATGTGGACTGATCATTTTTGATCACGTCTTACCCAGGATTTCTTCTTCCTTCTTGATGTGAAAAGTCTTCCCCCCTCCTGTTTTCTTGTCTTTTGCAATTGAAATTTGTGAATATTTAAAATTTACGCCTCACCGCGTCACTATGGCGAGATATGCGGTTGGGTGGAAGTGTAGTGAAATAGTTTTTTTCATTCAGAGGCCACTAAGCCCGCTTATTTCCCGTTTTTTCCTCCGTAAAAGGTCTCTTGAAAATGAAAACAAATCGACTTTCTAGGACATTCCGCTTCGAAAGATCTGTCACGGCACCGAGACCACTTTATCGTTATAATTCAACATCGCAGTCAATATCTTTGCAATCTGAAGTGCAGAAAACTCCTTTTGAAGTCTTTGTAAACTGATTCTTTTGAATTAAGCCCTTTCTAAACTCATTTGAGTCTTTATTGGCTAGTAGCTCGAACCCATGACTATCTACAGATTTGTGGATCTTGGCATGTTTTATTCGGACTTATGGATACCAGTATCGACTTCTGTCTTTCAAGAAAAGACCTTCAAAAGGTTTAACTTGGACTCAATCTGTACGAAAATCTATGGGGGCAACTTTATGAGTCTTTCTTCTTATTGATGTCACAGTGGCAGGAAGAACAGAAGACATCTTCACGGTGGTCGATTTTAATCCAAAAGCGTCACATAGTCGAGTAACGAAAGTAATAAAAAGAGACAAGAGAGCGAAACTTGGTAGAGTTCATTACTTCAACACCCCGTATTCAGATAGGATGGTCCCGAATGAATTCTAATGCCGAATCAGAGAAAATGTTAAAGGAAGTCCACCTCCATTGACTACCGTAATAGTCTGTCAACACCAGAAACCCGTGCTGTATTTTACAGTCTAAATACGACGTACATCGGGATGTACGATCCAGAATCCATCGTTCTCGTACAGATATGACCGATCTGTACGAAGTCAGATAGAAATGTACGACCAATGTACGACGAATGTACGAAAGTGTGAAGTATCTCACCATGGGGTGAAACATGAGGAGGATTAGGCTCAAAAAAAAAGAACAAAAGCTATTACATATATTTAAAAGACCACATGTGATGGCTTAGGAAATGGGAACAGGGACACAGCTTGTAAACCTTCTTACTTTCAAACTGTGAGGACACGGTTATCTGGATCAATGACTTTCCTTGTGAAAGTCCAGGCCCCAAAGATAATATCACCTAAAGCAAGTGTGTAGCTTGAATAGGCCGAGGGCTCAATAAAAAGCCTTGGAAAATTCTGTGAGTGAATTCTTCGGAGTAGGAAACCACCCTGTCGACAATTAACATTTCTCAGGTAGAATCGGTTATTGAATGTGAAGAAACGCTTAAACCTTCGCGTAGAAGGTCTCAAGTTAATATTCTGAAATTTCAACCTGCGGCTCGGGAAGCTGCTATGTGTTTTTCTCCTTCTGCTTTCATCGGCAAGTGGTGTAATGAAATCTGGGGGAGTTTTGTCCTTTTTGTCCTTGTGAAAAGAAAAAAAAAAAAAAAAAAACACTGAACGACTGATTCAATAATTCCTCCTTCAATAGATTTGTTTGTCAGTGGTGTGTTTCTTAGGATAGTGGTAGGATACTCAAGAAAGTCGTTACATTAGAGTAAATCGATTTTGGACAAGTATTACCCCAGAGGCTAGTGAATCTAGATAGAGTTCCCATTTTTACCGTAGTGATGACAGCTTTTCAAGTGAGTCAGTTAACTCACTCAATGAATTAAGATGACTGAGAAACTACTATTCTCAAAAGATAAAAAGTTCCGAAATTTGTGCCACTGTCACTTAAAAACGCATATGAGAGGGTGAAGCAGTAGGAAAATGCATTTTAAGACAAGTCAACAACAACCATCGCCTAGCAATTTCATGAGCGGCTGCCTGACAAACGCAACACGGAACCCTCCAAAGATATTGATATGGTTTCTAAAGATGTCGAAGACCTTTCAGTCATTTCAACTGAACCTTCAAGAAAAATAATGGATTTCGATATACGAAATGGTATTTTCATATCCGATTTTAGGGGTCATCGTTTTTACATGTACGATGGTATCGCTCTGTAGGATGATGTACGAAAAAGATACAGCACTGCCAGAAACTGGAGAGACAGACCCAAAAACTCAATAGTTCGTACCAGAGCATACACATCACTTATTTGAATTTAATTAAAGACCAAAAAGTTGATGAACAAACCTTCGCAATCATAAGGCTATTTTCTCATCTATTGTTGCCTTTTATTTGCGGATATGCTTTTCTCAATTAGCATTCCACACATTAATACATACTACTGCAAGCCCTCTCATCTAGGCATGTTCTAATCACAGTAAATGCCTAATAAATGTCGTGAGCAGAGTCCGTATCAATATATAAGAATTGGATTGCTTTCATCGCTACAACTATGCTAGTTAAGTTTACCAGCCCTGAAAGTAAAACCACCCTTGATTCCACTTTGAGTGGTCGAAATAGAGACTCACTTAAGAGATAGCTGAGATATGAGAATCGCGACATGATATGGTGCTGTGGTAACCAACACCAGTGATGTTTATATGCTGTTTTGTATGATGTTTATCTCAGACATGAAATAAAGTAAGAGCAGTCAAAATCCAAAAAGTACCCAATCACCAAAATGAGCAAACACATAAATTAACAAAGCTGGAATTCTATCAATTGGAAGGCACTATACCCAGGAAAGATACCCATTGGTCTGAACGAGTGCCAATGGCTGCGAAAAAGTGGAAACGTAGTCTTCTTCAAGAGGGACAGACAATGAAGAAGAGAAACGAAAAACAAAAAAAAAAAAAAAAATAAAGCAAGCAGACATTGAGACTAGTGAAAAGTTTCTTCAAGATTCAGAATCTCATTTGTCTTGCTGTTTCTTTCCTTTTTTTTTTTTTTTTTCTCTTTCAAATTCTTCCGTATTTTCATACCTTCTTCTTTTCTCCCTCCCTCTCTCGCTGGTGTGAAAACTCGCGATGTTTTTTGCAGGAGAATTTTCAGCACCTCTCTTATCCAAACACCATCTCCACCCTCTCTTTCTCTCGTTTTTTCTCGTTTTTTCCGACTATTTCCTTTAAATGACAGAAAACAAAAGACCAGCTGATGCAGTGGTGGACCAGAACCACGAGACATTGCTGGAAGACGGCAAGAGGCCCAAACTTTCGTCGCAAGACTCACATAAAAAGCCTGTTTTCTCAAAGAGAGACCGCACTGTCACGTAGGTAAGTTTACATGTTTTTGCAGCCGTCCCAGGCACACCAGGGGGCGGGATTTTTTCCACTGATACTAACCAATAGTGAATGGAAGCCCTTGGTAGACGAACAGGGCAATCCTGTGGCGAAACTGGAGCGCAAACCGAAGAAAAAAGTCGCGTGTATGATTGGGTACTGCGGCACCGGGTATAACGGGATGCAAATCCAGAATAACCCGGACGTCAAGACGATTGAGGGCGAGCTTTTTCAAGCCTTGATAGCCGCCGGCGCTGTGCTGAAGGAGAACTCGACTGACTTGAAAAAAAACGGGTTTATGCGTGCTGCCCGTACCGATAAAGGAGTGCATGCTGCGGGAAACGTCATTTCGTGCAAATTGATCCTTGAAGAAGGCATTTTGAAGCGGATCAACGAGGCACTTCCTGCCCAAATCCGTATGTGGGGAATTGAACGTGTCAACCGGCTGTTTGATTGCCGAAAATTGTGCTCCTCGCGGATATATGAGTACCTTTTGCCGACACATAGTTTGCTTCCACCTCGGCCGCAGTCGAGCTTGTATAATTTGCTTGAAAAAAGCCGCCAAAACCATCCAGGAGTGCTCCGAGACGACCCTGACGACGCGTGGTGGGCGGCTACACGGTCTGCGATTTTAGAAAGTGGCGTGACGTCGCATGAGTTGGACCAAGTATTTGAAAAAACGGCTGAAACCACGTTTGACCATGATTCTGAGGATCTGGTGAAGCGTGAGTACTATGACGAGAACGGCGAGGTGACAGAGTGGGGCCAGCTCGTGAAACGAGTCAGAGGAGTTGAGAAAACGTGCAGAAGACAATTTCGGGTATCGCCAGCCAAGCTCCAGTTGTTCCGTGACGCCATGAAACAGTACGAGGGCTCGCACAACTTCCACAACTTCACTTTAGGAAAAACGTTTCGTGATCCAAGTGCCCAGCGGTTCATGAAGGCCACCAGCGTGTCTGATCCATTTATCATTGAAGGCACGGAGTGGGTGTCGATCAAGATCCATGGACAATCATTCATGCTCCACCAGATCCGGAAAATGATCTGTATGGCGTCGTTGGTGGTACGCACGGGGTGTCCCATTACGCGGATCGGCGACTGTTTTGGACCGGCCAAAATCAACATTCCAAAGGCGCCAGCTTTGGGTCTTTTGCTTGAATGCCCGGTTTACGAGACATATAATGAGAAATTGGCCGAGATGGGATACAACCACATCGAGTTCAGCCGCTATCAGGAGGAGATGGACGCGTTCAAAATGACGTATATTTACGACAAGATCTACGCGGAAGAGATCAAGGAGAATGTGTTCCATGGTTTTTTTGAGTTTCTCGATACTTTCAAGGGATCTGGAGCCACCAAGGAGGGCAAGCATATCTTTGACTTTTTGGGGGCGGTTTTCAATAACGAGGGGGATACAGAGGGCGTTAATGAGAAGGCCAATGAGAAGGCCAATGAGAAGGCAAATGAGAAGATCATTGAGGAAGCTAAGCCCCAGGAAAATGTTGACTAGGGTCCCAGGACCAGTGCTTTATTATACTGTCTAAATTCGACGACCACTGAGGCAGTGACGTTAACGATTCAGCGACTAGAGATTTGAGCGAATTCGCTATGATAACACTTTTCTATACTATGACATTGCTAAGGTATTAATAATACGAAAATATCAATAGCGACCACTAATCAATTAGTGGTAATAATATCGGGGAATAATCGATGTTAGCTATCGAAAAGTTTGACTTGGTGTGCTGATTGTGTTGACTGAATGATATGCTTGAGAGGTGACCAAAAATACTAAGTCTCACCACGAGTCAGGACTCAGGGGTGCTGGACAGTGGAAACTATGTAATAGAAATAGTAAGTTTGTTATTTAAGTATATAATACTTCGGACCCTAAACCTTAACCTATGATTCAAGACCCTTGGAGAAGAGTCCCCTTTTCTCCTCATGAAAAATCTTTTCTCGATTGAGCAGACACCTTCAGTCCTGTCACGTGCGCCATAGCACGTGTTCAAGCGCACGTGAGGAATGTGACTGTTCACTCGTTGACACTATGCACGTGCCAAAGATACCGCTAGCCTCAATGCGAGTTTTCTCTAAGTTAGTCGTGACTTAAAAGAGCTATCAGAAATGAACAATGTCAAGAAATCCCCTAATGATTTGTGAGGTACTGGAATAACCAACGCTACTCGATGAAGCACCTCTGGTGAGACAGTAAAACTACTAAAATTGGTATCTCAAAACTTCGATTCCTAGGCCACATCGTCTAGTTAGGGAAACGATCGTGTTGCATTGTCTCGGATATAGTTTAGATCAAAATGGCATGGAGCCGTATTACGAGAAATATTATAGTAGAACAATATGACGAGAAATATTATAATAGTACAAATGATGAAGAATATTATAACAGAACAATATGACGAGAAATATAATAATTCCGATATTGGCGATTTTCAGTGGGAATACGCGTCACTAATACCATTGCATTGAGGTGTTTGATCCAAAATCCATCGTTTTCGCACGGGTATGTACGATCGGTACGAAGTCGGAGAGAAATAGACGATGTACGAAAGTTTGTAGTACCTCACCATGCCGTGGAACATGAAGAGGACCGAGCTCAAAACGACAATAGAGCACATTACACACATTTAAAAAATTAAAGGTGATGGCGGAGGAAATGAGAACGGGAACAGAGGTCGTAGATTTCTCGTACTTTCGAACTGTGTGCGAGGTGTCTCATACAGTATTTTTGGGAACGTTTTACGCGTTTTTTTTTAAAATATCTCAGCGAAAACTCAATTATCCTATGTTCGGACAATTATCCCCGCGGCCAGAGAATGTGTACACCCCTCTTGCTCAAGTGTCCCCCTGTAAATCGAACTATCCTCGCGAAACTCGTAATGTCCTTAGCGCGCAAAGAGTCCCGAGCACAAAAC
>JAJMHP010000104.1:0-42548 GCA_030583235.1 Metschnikowia lunata
GCTCAGAAAAACGTTCAAAAAAAAAATTCGGTAAGTTTGCCTTCTTTTCGGTAAGTTTGCCTTCTTTTTCTCTTTGTTGTCGTTTTTGTCAGATAAACAACCACTGTCCGATAGGCCATCTTTTGATGTCACTCTCCTCAATAAGGTAAAATACAAATACGAATAAGAAAGACCCTGTATTTCAATGACTTCCACTGTTACTACATCATTGACTTTTTTTCTGTTTTCTCGCTCCCGTCAAGTTCTGAATCCAAAACCCCGGTATATTCTTAAGGGCCCGAATCTGTGTTAAGTTCAGACCTCTTTGTCATTTTCATGAGTTGTAAAAGAGAATGGAAAGCAATAGAGCCCAAATATTCTTCAAGTCTTATTATTGTTTCCACTAATTACTGCTCAAACACCATTGCATCTCGAACCACTTTCATTTCGCTTTGGATTTCATCTTCAACAGCCTTCATAAGAACACAATCCTTTTCAACTTATTCCGCGACTTTATCAACTTTCAACGCCTCTTTAATGGGCTTCAGAAACCATTCAAAACCTCATGTACAGGTGTTTTTCCACAAAAAATCACTAAGACAAATTCAAGAGTCTTTTTAAATTCACCTTTCCCCAAAATTTCGACGCTTGGGTCATTCGGAATGTCTCATCATCTACCGGTTTCTTCTTATTCACTTCGTTCTCTGCACCCGTTTCGCACCCAACCATAGCCAAAAATGCATATCGCCGCAAATGGCATACTTTTACTTCTTCCTATCGCTTATTGGAACATCCCGATGATGTACAGATTACGTTTTGAGCTCCCCGAAGATAACAAAACACTTCAGAAAAGCTCGTTGGACACTGACGAATCCCCAGAAGTATTTGAATTCGAGATTGACCATCTCATGTATAGCGGCCGCCGCTTGATTGTGAAAGCGCTTCCAATTTTGATGGTTCTATTTCATCTTCTTGTCGGATACTTCATCGATTATAAGGCTTTTTTTTTTATCAGCCCAGCTTCAGATTCAGGAGAGATAGTCTATTGGGCCACTGTTGCTGGCTTTGCCCTCCTCTACATGCTTCCTTCCTTTTACGGACACCATTTTCTAAGACGGCTACATAGCAACCGCTTCACGCTTTTCGTCTTTGCCCCAATGACACAAAAAAAGTGGTTTGGCTTGAGCCTTATGGTGCACTACCTTCTCTCGCTCCATCTTTTATTTTGCAACCTTCTTGAAAACGAAAGAAGTACAACATGCTGGGTTTTGTCCCAGACCTTATGTTATTGCTTGATTGTTTTTACAATCGGCAACATTTGCATCTATCGGAGGAAGTACATACGTTGGAAACGGGAATCTTTCTCTTTCTGATGTATCAGGTTTAAATATCGTAGATGTGCCAGGACTGGGCTCTTCAGTAAAGGGCGAAGAGAGTGTATGACTTTTTGTGCCTGATGACAGAACGATATCTTGGCTCCACCCCAGTTAAATCCTTGCAAAAGCTCCACTTGTGTTATCATATAAAAATTACTTGACTGGTAGCTAGTCTGAAGTACAATTTCTTTTTCAAACTCAAGGGAAGGTGCGCAGGATTGAATTTAAAGAGTCTGCCCAGTAAATTTATTCACCACATGTCCAAGATAAGCCCTTTGTTTTCCATTTGTAGTGCACAACTTAAAAGCAGAAGGAAAAAAAAAAAAAAAAAAAAAAAGAGAGAGAAGAAAACGATTTTCATATGCAAAGCCCACCTCGAACTGCAAAGCTCCCCAAGACTCCCTAGATGATCTGCCTCTCAACATTTCGACATGGTTTAGCATAGGCTCTTGAGTGAAGTTCTATGTTTCCCAAAAGTACTTGAAAGACCGTGATTGTATTTTGAGCTGATTGCCTATCAAACATCCAGGTTGCTAAGAAAGTGTCCATTGAGCCTTGATGTGTAGGTAAACATTCATTCTCTGTAAGCTTTAGCAGCGTATTGAATAATCGACCGGATAATTAGCTTGCGAAGTTTAAAAAAGAAAGTGTGTGTTTGCGTTCTGATGGGCAAAAGACTTTACGAAGACGGCATTGAATTATTAAACCTTTGAGAATTTCTGGAAACTCAAATCTTCTGACATCAAGCGCAACGAATTAAGAGGCAAAAATCTATCCCTGTGTTCGTATAGGGGACTTCACAAAGCAAAAATCGAAGGAGAAGATCAATTTTGACTAAAAACCACTATGATATAATAGAAGCTTTTCCTCAAAACGGGCAAGACCCAAATGTAGCCAAACGGAAGATTGTGTAAAACCGGCAGATATGTGTAATATTACACGTGGTTACCAGCTCGCCCAGAAGAGGCAATAGACACAAAAAAAGAATGAAAGAATGAATGAATGAATGAATGAATGAATGAATGAATGAATGAATGAATGAATGAATGAATGAATGAATGAATGAATGAATGAATGAATGAATGAAAGAAAGAATGAATGAATGAATGAATGAATGAAAGAATGAAAAAAAGGAAAAAAGAAAAGTAGCAATGATTCCAGGTCCCAGAACGCGAAAGTTATTCAATTAAAAATCACCGTTAACTCCTTTTGCAGGCCTCCCTTAAAAATGCAGTGGCCACCCGAATCTGACAAATCATGCCAAGGCCAGAATGACGTGTTGGTTTTTTTCTGGGGCGGCACCAGGAAGCCGTTTGTATCACGTGATAGCGCGGTTGCAACTGGAGAGCCCAAAATAAAAGAAAAGTAAAGAAATGGAATCCCACGCCGGCCACACTCCTTGCCCAAAGTGTTTAACATAGATCCTAGACTCAGTGTTCCAATTCCAAACTGAATCCCGCAAATTCGGCAATATTTTCCAATTGATTGCACACCCCAACTGTGGTCGCCGAAACCCGTTCTTGGTATGTCCTGCAGACAGTGCCTCCGCTGCAGACAATCTTTTCTCGGACTTTGGTGAAGCTTGGTTTAGTTTAGTCCTCAGACAAGCTTCTTCATCAACCTATTCAAGCAGCTTTTGTTTCGAAAGCTCTGTTCTTTTTGAAATATTGCATATTCTTCCTGGATCCTCCATTC
This sequence comes from Metschnikowia lunata, assembly GCA_030583235.1. Classification (NCBI taxonomy): domain Eukaryota; kingdom Fungi; phylum Ascomycota; class Pichiomycetes; order Serinales; family Metschnikowiaceae; genus Metschnikowia; species Metschnikowia lunata. The sequence goes on from JAJMHP010000104.1 coordinate 3,051, forward strand.
AGTTCTTTTAGGCTCCTTGCAGGCTCGTGATTTTGAAGCAACACTGGAAAAGATAATCCAGGTGTTGCATTACTAAGACGGTAAAAAACAGCATCGGTTTTGGGGAATCCGAAAACACCAAGTATCGGGCAAAGGCTGGAAACTCTGATACTGCAAAAGTCACAAGAACAAACAAAAAAGAAAAACAAACAAACAAACAAACAAACAAACAAACACGCGCATTCTCCTCCGTTTACTACACCTATCTATACAAACATAATGACGGAAAGAGGCCCCGACCAATGGTTGGAACAAATCAAAAAGTGCGTGGCGCTAACGGAGGGTGACATGAAACAGCTCTGTGAGCTCGTCAAGGAACTATTAATGGAAGAGTCCAATATACAGCCGGTCCAGTCGCCGGTGACGGTTTGTGGCGATATTCATGGCCAATTCCACGATTTACTTGAGCTTTTCAAGATCTCTGGAGGCTTGCCCCTGGATGACAACGAGACAAACTTCATTTTTTTGGGCGACTACGTCGACAGGGGCTACTTCTCGCTAGAGACATTCACACTCTTGATGGTGTTGAAGGTGAAGTATCCGCACAGGATCACACTTGTAAGAGGAAACCATGAGTCGAGGCAAATCACCCAGGTGTACGGATTCTACGACGAGTGTCTCACCAAATACGGCTCCACCACGGTGTGGAAGTACTGCTGCCAAGTGTTTGACTTTCTCACGCTCGCGGCAATCATTGACGGCAAGGTATTGTGTGTTCACGGCGGGCTTTCTCCGGAAATTCGCATGTTGGACCAAATCCGCGTTTTGAGCAGGGCCCAGGAGGTGCCCCATGAGGGCGGATTCTGCGATCTTGTGTGGTCGGATCCCGATAATATCGACACGTGGGCAGTATCGCCTCGAGGTGCCGGGTGGCTCTTTGGCCTGAAGGTGAGTCGAGAATTTAACCATATCAACAACTTAGACTTGATTGCACGTGCGCACCAGTTGGTGATGGAGGGTTTCCGCTACCATTTCAAGGAGAAAGATGTGGTGACGGTGTGGTCGGCGCCTAATTACTGTTATCGGTGTGGGAATGTGGCGAGTGTCATGCAAGTGGGGCCCGATTTGGAGCCCGACTTCAAGATATTTAGTGCGGTGCAAGACGGCGACTTGGCGGCCAAGAACAACCACACGAAGCAGCAGCGCATCGACTACTTTTTGTAGTGGGTGGGGGTTTGGGGGTACCCGTGCTGTATTGCAAGGTCTTTCGGGTTTCGAGCTTTCGGGGTTTCGAGTTTTCGGGGTTTCGAGCTTTCGGGGTTTCGAGTTTTCGGGGTTTCGAACTTTCGGGGTTTCGAGCTTTCGGGGTTTCGAGTTTTCAAGTTTTCCTGTGTGGCCAAAACCGATCATCAGGCGTGACTCGCCTTGGGCTTGCTAAAGCTACCTGTTCTTTCTTTTTGGTTTTTACCGAGAAGTTCAAGAGGTACATGATGAATTTGAGGACACATGTTTGGATTATACCGAGATTGTTGACTAATTCGCCGCTGCATTAAATCACTTAATTTGACCCGAACTCACATTAATGCGCGTCGTTGATGGCGTCGATGATGCCGGTGGTTTGCACTAACTAGATGATTCTATAATGATAACGACTAACGTTTTTAACCTGCTTTTTTATGTCTATTTGTTTGATTTTCGATATCCATGAATATATGCATCATTAGTCTGAAGGAAGGTTCGCACAATCGACTCGCGGTTTTTCTGGCTACATTTTTATGAGACTTCAGTCTCTTTTTTTTTTCTCCCCTCCTCTTTATTCCTTGTGACTCGCTGGACAGATATCTGCCGCAGTCAGTGTTCCCAATTTTCACTCAGTTATTTCTTCTATTGAATAATAAAGAGATATGTTTTGCGAAAAACACTAAGAATATTCTAAAACTATTCACTATCGTTATCGAGTTAAAAAGTTTATTCAATAAATACGCCAGACAATTCCTCTTTTCTTTTCTTATGCTTTTCGTATCCATTTAGGCATAGAGTTGTCCCCGTGATGTCGCCAATACGATCCCTTAACTAATTTCCACCGTTGTGGCTCTTTTTGGGTCGAGCTCAAGCTTTTGTTAAAACCCAAGACAAATCATAAATCCGTATTCACCAATGCAGTTGCAGACTGGGTAAGAGCTTGCCTGGAAGTGGTTCTATCTCGTTTTTAGGCACCTAATTTGCTATGTAATTAGCAGAGTATTACTACTCCGCCCTTCTTAATTAGCACCTTGAGCCGATACGACGCTAGGGAAATGCTCCATAAATTGAAATCGTCGCCTTTCCTGGCAGAAATGTTGGCAGAAATTTCGGTGGTATTATCGAGCCGTAGAAGTGTGTGAACAATTAATTTTTCTTGGAGCTCGATCAAGGTAAAGTTTAGAAGACATGCTTCGCCCAGTTAAGGCATCCTAAGACCCAGTTCTTGCTCAATCCGAAATTCGTCACATTTATTTTCATCAGGGCTCATGTGCTAGATAATGGATAACTGCTAAGATCATTTCGAATGTCTGTTTTTCGCTGGCTTTCAAGGTATTTGCACTTGCCAGCTGTATATACGAACGGAGGAGAGAATAACGAGATACTTAGTGGCTAGAAAATGCTAAGCGGAGGTTTTAGACAATGAAGGCGTATCTTTGGAGTGGTCTATATGACCGTGTTTGGCCCGCTTGGTAATTGTAGCTGAGAAGTCGAAGAATATTGCGATTTTTAGGCTTGAAAGTCGAGCGATATTGAAAAGGTGGCGACATGCCGTGATAGCGTAGGGAGTTGTTAGGATTGGTGGTTCTCTATTGTGTATTCTCGCGGTAAGACGTAGTACGAATAAGCGAGTGCTTAGTTGAGTGATTACTTGCGAGTAGTGACTCGCCACTCAACTATGGCTCACTTGTGTTTATTATGCTTTTAATGTTTATCCGGACAAAAATTGCAAGGGGGCCTGATACAATATGAAGGTGAAAGTGTAAAACCCATCAAAAATAAACGAATTACCGAATTGCGCCAATGTTTTTGTAAGTGAGGATTATCGACCAGCGGTTCAGTTCCTCTGATTTTGACACTGCAATAGGCGTCAAGTTACTTCGGCCTGATACTGATAGCTTAGCGAGTACTTCCATGGCAAAGATTGAGCAATATCAAATTATTGGATGAAATATAAATACGACAAAAGTTATCGAATGATCCATTCGTTTAATCAAATAAGCCAAAGGTTATATTTGTGAGAACACTGGCCGCAGTGCTGTGCGGTGTGCTGTGTCTTTCTCGTACATCCTCGTCAATAGCGGTGTACGATTGCACGAAAAGGACTGGATTCAATTATCGTATACGAAGACAATGACCTCAAAAATCAGACATGAAAACACTTTCGTCTTTTAAGGTTCGAATTTTATTATTTTTTTATCTTAAACGTTTTTGTGGAAATGACTGAGAGAATTTCGACAGCTTTGGGAACCATTTCTATGGAGCTACGAAGGGTTCCGCGATGCGTTTGACATCTGTCGGGACGACTGACTAGCTTGTCTTCGGACTCATTTTCATTCTGATTCACCCCAGAAGATGCTTTTTCAGGTGCAAAAGTAGCACAATTGTACGAAGTTTTCTTTCGGGAGCTCTTATTTTCAAGTCAGCTCATTTTATTGTTTGACTTTATTGACTCACTTCAAAGATAATTATTATCTCCACAGTAGACATGGAAGGTCTGACGAGTCTTATTAGTCTAGAAGGTAATACTTGTCCAAAATCTATGTACGAAAATGTCACGACTTTACTGAGAATCTTCTTACTATCGAAAGAAGCACACCGGTGGATAAGATATCTTATAAAGGAGGAACAATAGGTGGGTCAGGAGTTTGTTATTTTCACAAGGATGAAAATCCACAGGTTTTACTACACCAATTTCCGAAGAAAGCAGAGGAAGAAAAACACATAAAACATAAAACATAAAACCTTCAGAGGCGCAAATTGAAATTAGAGAGTATCTTTTTGCGACGTCGTATTCGATGGTTCAAGCGTTGTTCCACTTCCACTGACCGATTTTGACCAACAAATGGAAAAATTCGTCGACAGGGCAGTTCCCTACTGTAAAGAAACAAGACATTTACCGGATTTCCCAAAGCTTTCTATTAAACGCTTGATGTATGCTAGACTGCTAGTTTACCTTAAGCGAGATCATCGTTTTTTGGGCCTTGACCTACACTGGGGGCCGTCGCAACTAGTCTTTTGAAATATATGTAGTGCATTCTGTTGTTATTTTGAGCATAGTGCCCTTCATGTTCCACGGCGTGGTGAGGTACTTCAAACTTTCGTACATTGTCGTATTTCCGTCGTATTTTGGTCTGTTTATCCGATTTCGTACCGGTAGAGACATGCCAAACATTGGAATTACATCGTCATCTCAAAGTACGTCGTATTTAGACTGTAAGACACAGCGCTGATCTGCCGTATCCGTTCTTGTAAGATATTTTGATTCTTGCTGAACTGGCTATATTAATACCGGCATTGCACACCTTCTAGGGTGCTAATTCTTGCCCTTTTTGCCCTTTCTCTTGCGTGCAATAATGTGTTTGACATTCTCCGCAGTGGAATCGGCAGCCAGTTTTGCAGAATCGTCGCCTGCTGAAGATTTTCCCTTTTCAGACTTTCTCGTGTCAGACTCTCCCGTTTCAGACATCTTAGGGCCCTTCTTCATGTTGCCCTTTCGCGAAGGCCCCTTGCTTTTTTTCTGCTTTTTGGCCAGTTTCGCATCGGCTTCCTCGTCCATTACTTCTTCGTCTTCGTCGTCTCTCTTTCTCTTTCCATGGCGAGCCATCATTACAAGTTCGCGCCGCCTTTTCACCACTTTAGCATTCTCAATGGCAAACTCAACAATCAATTTACGCTTGTTGAATCCCTCAAAGTCCGCCAATTTCCTCTCTTCTTCCGACATGCCCTCTGTGATTTCATCAATAGTCACCTCGTGCGCATTCAACCAACGGAGCCCCATTAACGCTGTTTTGTGGTCCCTGAACTCAATGAACCCGTAACCTCTGGACCTCCCAATATCTCCGCTTCCCTTCACCTCCATGATGACTTTTGCCTGTTTGACAACCCCCATTTTTTTATTCTTCTTCTTTTCCTTTTCCCTCTCCTCCTCGTCCAATGGCTTTTCGCCTTCGAGATCGTGTTTTATCTTAATAGAACGGTTGACCTCTTCTTTGGACAAAGGCTGTCTTAAGTTGTTCTTGACCTCAGTAGCAAACTCAACCACGGCCTTCCGGCCCAAGGCTTTCAACAGCTTACTGTTCATTGCTCGCGGGAGGTTTCTGATGGCCAATCTTGTCAAGGAAAGATGCAAACTGGGGTTTTTGTTCAACTGCTGCACTCTCATTTTATACGATTTTTCGCGTAATTCCATATCGGTCTTGGAGATGAACTCGGCAAGCCTCGAGTTTTCCGTGATGCGCCCTTCGTTCAACAAGTACAAGTTTCTCTTATCTTTGTCGCCTGAATCTTTCCCGTAAGCTTGTCCTCTTTTTTCGGAATTTCGTTCCGCGAGTCTTGAGGCGGACGACCGGTCAACCGTGGAGGCGATGGAAAGAATTCTCCCTTGGTACACGTATTCTGGCGCCACGTCATCCGAGATTAACATCGACGTGGCCGAAACTGTAGGCGCATCTGCCAAGCAGCACTCGTAAGCTTCGGCGCTTTTGAAAGCGACGAAAGCTGAGCCCTTGGCTACTCCAGTCACTCTATCGATCACCGGGAGTGCATATTTCACGGCGCCAAACTGGGAAAAGTGCTCCTTCAAGGACTCCTCGTCGGCGTCGTAGGGGATGTTCCGGACAAACACAGAAAACGCCTCCTGTTTATTCAGTTTGGGTTTTTTTGCTTTTTCCTCTTCATTTTCTTCTTCGTCCTGCATATTGTTGTCGTCGTCGTCATCATCTGAATTCATCTCGTTGAGTTTATCGAAGTCATTCACGTCATCCTCATCGCCCTCCTCATCACTCTCATCCTTGTCTTCATCCTCCTTCGATTCCAATTTCCCTGGCGCCTTCCTTTCTCTCGCTGTGGACGGCTTCATTTCCTTTTGTTCCTTCAGAACCTCCTTCTCCCATTCCGATTTGGCCACGGCCAAGTCCACCGCCACCTCTCTGCCATCTATCTTCATCCCTGCGGATTGCTTGACTGCCCTCTCAGCTGCCAGGAGCTTGTTCATTACAACAAAGCCAAATCCTCTCAATTGGCCGCCTTTTTTCGTGACAACGTAAGCATCGTGCACCCCGCCAAACTTGACAAAGTGTTTTTTCAACATCTCCCCTGTCTTGACCGACCAGGGCAAGTTTCTGACGATCAAACGGGGTTTTCTCTTCTCCACAGGCTCGTGCGCCGATTTTTTGGCCTTTTTCTCCACGATTTCGCCGTTTTCCTCGCGTCTTTCGTCCTCAAGCCGGGCAGCCTTGGTGGCTTTTCGGTCTCTTCTCTTGGCAATGTCCACTCGGAGAAATCTGCCCTGGAACTTATTCTTTTTGGCCTCAACTAGAGCCGTGAGCGTATCGTCATCCATTGTGAACGAAACAAAGCCAAATCCACGTGATTTTTTCTCCTCGTCATACACAATAACAGCATGTCTAACAGGCACAAACTGGGAGAAAAACTCAGAAAGCTGTTCGTTGGTGGCTGATTCGGGAATGGACCGAACAAAAATCGTTCTTCTGTCCAACGACTCATCGATTGGCTGCGCAGGTGTATTTTGAGGCTGAGTATCGGCCGTCGGTTGAGACTCTTGTTGGAGAGAATTCTCCTCTGACATTTTATTTTCTTTTTTTGTTTTTGTCTTTGTCTTTTTCCACAGCGAAAGACACTTCTAGAGATGTGTTTGAAAGATTGGTGATGAGGTTGAGATGAGCGAACTCAGCACTGCAAAATCGCTAGGACATGCGCAGCGGGCACGCATCGGCAGCATCGCGAAAAAATATTGTCTAGTGTAAGATGGTTGGCTGGTCACGTGACACGGGTGCTTCTGGTGGTCTGTGCCAATAAAATGGATGGATGAAACCAAAGGTGACGATGGTGAGGTTGCAAAAAATCGTTAGATTTCCTTTTTCCGGTCGTTCTGACTAGATAGAGAACAAGCGATTTTTATTTCTGCTGTTTGGACCCATTTGGCACTCACCTCCAAAGACAAAACTCAGTGGAGTGGATTGCTTCGCGGCGACCATCTCCGCAATTCACGTCAAACGTCAAGTATCTTCATGGAAAAGCAAAAAAAAAAAAAATTGAACAAAAGAAAGAAAGAAAAAGCAATTCAAGCATGGTCTCCTCTCAGAAATATCCGCTGCTTCAAAAGTTCTCCTATCATCATTCCTGACACATTCCATGCCTTGATTAATCAATATCGTGTATCTGGCCTGCGTGCAGTCCGCGTGCAGTCCGCACATGAAAGATAAACACCAGATCAGAAACACCATCCGACTTCTCACCAAAGAACAAGAATATCCCATATTCCACACACTTTAAGCCGTGTTTCCTAATCCAAGTCAACCATACCATTACCATACAGGCATCGGTAGGCTCTGAAAATGTCTGGGTCGAATTCTCGCGGATCCCGCAAAAAAAGTGTGGCCAAACACAGAAATATCTTGCCCAATACTTATGTGCCGTGTCATCTGCCCAAAGTATTGACCTCTGTGCTCAACAGGCTTGCCAAAACAAGCGCTGTGGCGCTAGTGCTGCTCTGGCCAACGTTGAAAAATACCCAGCCTGTCCAGTCCACGCTGAAAAACACCCTGAACAACACATTGAACAACACCCTGAAGAAAAACACAAGTATAATCATGAGCCAGGCCGATTTCAACCGCAAGGTTCGTGAAAAGGCCAAGGAAATGAAGAACCGCAAATGGACAAAAGCACGTGTGATCGACGCGATTCTCTATGAATTCTGGCCCCAGGGCCTCAATCTCCTTCAGTTGGCCCAGGTGGATTGCCAGCTAATAGTAGACAATCCAAATGCGTATTTCTGGATCTCCTCCACCGTCAAAAACGCCTGGGGAAAAGAAGTGGTCACGCCACTCGATCCTCCGGTATTCTTGGACCGGCTAGCGGCGCAGCTCAGCAACGTTTTTTTGTGTTATATCTATGTGTGCACCCACCCCACGTTTCCACTAGTTCTCATTCGTATCCAGGTGTTTGATCATACTCCAAGCTTGGGTAAAAGAAGCTTCCAGGGGCAGCCACTGGTCTCTTCACATAGGCCTTACTTTTTGGCAGTTCCAATGAGCCTGCCCCATATTATTCACTCTCCAGGCGACGATCTCGTGTCACAAACTGTATTGCAAGTTGTTGAGTCGTGTCTTGCCCAAGGGCCTTCGGAGGTTCTTCATTTGGAAACTTCTCCTCATCAGAAACCCGTCCGCTCGTTGCATTCCATGCAAATCTTGAAAGGAAGCTCGCGATTTGCTCATAGTTTGGGTGCCTGGATCCCATATGCCGATGGAGAGGCTGACATTTCTCCTCTTGCAAGATACGAAAACCACTCGTCAGTTGTGGCAGCTACCTTGAAGAGCAAAAGATGCACAACCGACGAAGAAAGGCTCCAAAAATTGGCCAATCTCCGGTTTAAGGGGTCGTTGACGGGCAAAATCTCATCGGACTCATTGTACGATGATCCAAAAACGCCAAAAAGACGAAAACTTCAAGTTGCTCCCAAGGACGTGTTGATGGCGCGGGAAAAAACCCCATATGCGTCGCTTGTGCCCGTGGGAATCGTCGAATTCGAGCTCCAGGAGCCTTTTGAAACTACTGGCTCGTCCAAAGATAACCCTCCAACCTCCCATGTAAAAATCAGGTTCGTCGGTACCGACGTTTTTGCGGGTATGCACGAAATATCCCTAAAATCCAGTGAATCCAAACAAAGTTTCGTAGATTTGGAAGCTTTGCCTGGCTGGCTTACTGGTGAAGAAGGCAACACCGGTGGAATCATAAGAAACAAGACGTTTTACCCACGAGAAGAATAACTCACGCGCGCAAACGATTCAAATATGACTTTATATCATCCAAGGCATCGCCATTGTGTGGCGTCACGTTTTTCTGAATTTCTTGAAGAAGCTTTTCGTCTTTGTTGTGGAAAGCTTCTTCTGCCGCACGCGAGAAGTCTTCATTCTTCAAGTAGAGCCTCACTTTTTCGGAGTATGTGCTTGCAGAGCAGTGGCCAATATAGGTGGAAATGTAGCTTTTTGGACATTCGTACAAAAAACACGTTTGGACGATTTCCTCAAACCCAATAGGCGACTTCCAGTTGGCGTTGTTCGCGTTCTGATCGAGGATGAATTTGTGTAGCCGGTCAAAATCCTTGGACCTGCAGTATGATTCCAACACAAGATACCAGAATTTCAGGTGGGAAATTTTGAACTCTTTGACGACTTTTGCGGCTGGCTTGAGTTGGTGCATGTTTATGAGCTTTTTGACGATGTCAACGACGGATTTGTCGGCGAAAAACGACTGTTGAAAGGTGTTTGAAAGTCGGTATCGAAGCTCCAAACAATTGAGCTCCGCCTGTACCATTTGCTTCAATTTTTTATCGTTGAGTAAAGCAGACAACTCGTTTTTCTTGTGTTGGTAGAGTTCCGTGTATTTGGACGCCTCTTCAGGGGATATTCTTCGATCCATGTATTGCCGCAATCGCAAGACATTAAGTTCTGGCGTTTTCCCGGAATTCTTATAGAATTCTTCAAGTAGTTTCGGGTCATACTTTGCTGTCGATTCTTTCCATACGTTGCTGATGAGATCACCGCTAATAAAGAGGATTTCCTGGAAAAACTGCTTGATCTCGTCCTCTTCTAGAAGCTCCTTTACCGAGCCATTGCTAAGAACCTCAACCAACTCGTTCTGATTCAAGATTCGTTGGAATTCGGCCACAGATAACGTGTCCTTGAGATGGCGCAACATCAAAACACACAAGTCGTAGTTGCATGTCTGGAAACACTTTATCAAAGCCAAATCGATCTCATCAATCTGGAGAAGTTGGTTCACCATAAGTGTTGGAGAAGGTTCTAGATTGACTAGAAGCTTGCACAAATCAACACGGCCTTCCTGAAGCGCCACATCGAAAATCTCTTTGGTGGAGATACAGTTGCGAGCCAAAGGTCCAGAATCGGTATTGGCATGAGCCGAAACCAAGCGTTTGGAAATGAGCCTAAAAAGGTCAATATCAGACATATTGCGTTCTGCCCGGATCTTACTACAGCACCAGTGGATATAGATGCTGGGCTTGCAGTCGTGTAGATCCAAAAGATCAACAATTGTTAATGCAAGTAAGTGCAACTTCCGTTTCAAAAGCATCAGCATCACTTTGGGCCAGCTGGAGTCGAGAAGTTGGGAATAAGTGAGAAAAAGTGCAATCTCGGGCGACCGGAGCTGGTTCAAAACCTTCAACGTATTCACCACAAGCAAATATTTGTCAGCGTCAAACCCACTTTCAACGTATATCTTTCCAAACGATGCGGCCTTCAAAATGGACCTTTGGAGATCGGGAGAAAACTCCTCAAGAGCAGCATCCAAACACCCTTTAATGGCATCCACAAGCAGGCCCTCGCGGTTGAGTAGCGAGATATTCGAGTCGGCTTTCGATGCCTGCAGCGTCAATTTATCCACACAATCGAGCAAGATACAAGACGGATGAGACGAGCCAACCAGATGTAAATTTACCGACGCCGCGGGAACACGGCTGAGAAATTCGACTTTGTTGCGTGTGATAATCCTTAACCCGTCCACTTCGGTGGAAATGACCGGGATTGTGAACGCAAGCAGTGAGTTGGACTCGCCCCGCACCAATCTATCAAAATCAAGGTCTTCGTGCTCGATAATGTCGTAAAAAAAGGAAATCAGCTTCTGCGCAGGCCCAATCAACTTGATTTCGTCCCTTAGCGAGAGGATTATCGCATCATTTCCCGCCCATTGCATCATGTAGGGCACGCTCAGCTCGTTGGAGGTGTCATATTCCAATAACATGTTATCAAAACGTGATGTGGTGACAAAAATGCGGTTTTTCGTCGAGTTCAAAAGTGTTATGAGCTGTCCATTTGCAGACGCAGAAAGGAGGGTAAATGGCCCGTCGGTGAGGTGCTCATCAATGAATTCGTATGTCTGAGAATCAAAATCGCACTTGATAGTGAACACCGTTTTTTCGTAACTCATGATGCACCAGAGTCTAGACCTATCCACGGAGATAAGACACATTGAATGGACTCCCTTCGGCGTTAGGCCTGGAAAGGGAATTTCGTAAACAGCAAATGTCGTCATTTCCATGAATGATAGATGGTCATGAAACCTAAGTATCAAATACGAGCCCCACACCTCGACCTCGAGCACATGGCGCGGCTCTTCCGTCGAGTTGTCTTCCAAATTTGTAATCACGTATTTGACGTTATCTTTTGCGTCTTGTAATTGCGGCAAAGACGAGGCATTGGCGGGTGTCAATTGCGTCGTTTCGTCAACATAAGAATACTCATCAAAAGTGCCCTGGAAATCAGTATAAACCCGCACTTTTCCGTTCGCAAGCACCACGCAGAGGTCCTCTTGGTGGAAGCTAAAGTCCACAATATGATCATGTGTATTTGCCTGGGAATTGTACACCAAAGACCAGAGTTTGGTGCCACTTAGCGAGTAGATATTGATCACATTTGGATGGGGCACAAACCGCGACGCCAATGCCACGAGTGTGGAATTGTGTGTCAACGCAAATCTGTAGTTTGTGTAGATATCTTCTAGCTCCCAATCGGGCTCCTCAAAACACGTCCTGATGCTATAATATACGTCGGAAAGTTTCTGCCACCCAAGGCTGGGGTTCGGTATCGACATTGGGGTAGAAGTCGGGCAGTTTTGGGAATTTTGAAATTTTGAAAGTTTCTGAGTATAGCTGTTTGCCTTAGGGTGATGTCTGAAGCGTTCAAATTCCGAATATTTCGTGATTTCCGCTGATTGTGCGGGGGAGTAACGTCAGATAGCAGGTATTTTAATGTAGTATCGCGATTTCTGGAGTCTTGATGCACTGGGTGAAGTGAGGTGGGAGATAACCGTTGCGCGAAGGTACCCAGTTGACTTGTCTGAGATAACCAAAAACATAGAAAAGGAGAACATGAGATTAGGAAAAAAAGAATGAAAAAGAAACAACTTTTCGGGCTTTGATGAAAATGAAGTAGAAAAAGGAATTGAAAGATTCTCTCTTTTTTTTGTTTGTTTGTTGTTAAAGCGAGGGTTGGAACTGCGAGAATAGAGAGAGGAGTGAATCAGACGATGATACTGCGTCTCAGTCTTTCTGGAATTGTATCACCTTTCGAGCTTCTGAAAATCATGGACGTGGTACTTCTACCAAGCGTCTGAATTTCCAGCTGCAGAAACCTTTCAGAGAAAACCTTTCAGAGAAAACCTTTCAGAGAAAACCTTTCAGAGAATCAATACGATTCTCAAACATGAGAGGCTTTTAAAAATGGCTCTTACCGCTTTCACTACAGATCCAGATCTCAGTTCAAAATTGGTCTTTTTGCAGCCGTCGCTGATTGCAAGTTTTTTTCTTGTTTCTGAGTTGCTAAAGAAGGATCCGTAAGTTGCTTGATCTATAATTCTCCAAATTAGAGAATAAAAGAACATATCTTCGTGATTTTCATGTGGAGAGGTAAAATGCTAACCTTTTCTTCCAAGCCACAACAAAACACCAATACTTCTTGCAAGATACAAGGCACCACCACAAAAATTGAAACATTCATCGGAAGCAAAGCATACCGATAATTCTCTATCCTTGATATATATATATATATATATATATATATATATATGAGATTTCGAATTAGTCGCTAGAAATTTGGAAAGCATGCTTAATAGCCTTCAGTAGTGTTGAAATTTGAGTGACACTGTTGCCTGAGTGGTGCGTCATCATAATATTATCTACTTCTTTGGAATTGCTTTCTGGCACAGTGCCCACATATGAGCCAATTTTTAACCCCCCCCCTTTTCTGGAAAACGGAATAGTCTTTTTTGATGTGTACTATTTCTAGCTTTCTTTTGCAAACCATGCTTACACAGAGACGTGGGATTTAACCAAGCGCATCACATTGGTTAGTGACTATGCTGTACTCAGACGAGAGGTTCTGTTATAAGGTCGAAAAGATTGCACTCAAGCCGTTTCAAATCGTTTCGATTGAGCATCTTCATGTTGTAATCTTAGCTTTTATCTCTCCGGGGGGGAGGAGGTAGTGGGAACAGGTTTGATTTGCCCTAAGATTATCTCCTATTCAATATTTGATACAATTTATTACTTCTCTTTTCGCAGCAATTTGCCAGGCCAACGGCAAGTGACGGCAAATGGCGGGCCCGCGTTTTTGGCACTTCAGAAGAAATCGAAGCACGCCAAAGAACTGGTTGTTTGCGCTAGTTTCAACAAACTAAGGAGATTTCTGTTAATTCGAGCGAAAAGAGAAAAGAAGATACGAAATAATGAATAATTAAATGAATAAGTAAATAAATAAACACATAAACAAATAAAACAAATAAAACAAATAAAACAAATATATCTTCGTGTTTTCGTTTCTGAAGCTCCGCTATCACTGTGTTATTCTTTGTTCTTTTTTTCTGGGTTGCGTGGTCCCGGTCACGTGGCTCAGCAAAGGCAACAAAACGTCCCCAAATTTCTCTTTCTCTTTTTTTCTCCACCTTCATTCTCATCATGGGCGACTATGTCACGCTCGTATCCAGTGAAGGCTTCAGGTACGTTGTCCTCAAAGAAATCGCGCTGATTTCGCCCGTTTTAAAAAGCTCCCACGAGTTCGAAGAAGGTCGTACGGGTGTCATCTCTTTGGATATGGATGCAGAGAGTTTGGAAGTGGTGGTGGACTATTTGCATTATTACTACAAGTACAAGGAACAAGCGGATTCTGAAAACGTGCCGGAATTCAAGATTCCAACGGCGTTAGCTCTTGAGCTTTTGGTAAAAGCTGACTTTTTGGACATTTAGCGAACGTGGAGCACGCGTTCAAGTTAGACACCCATTTTGGGAGCATGAGAGTGAATGTTGGTAATATTTGTCCAGAAGGAGCTTATATCGAGCTGGGGTTGAAATTTAGAGTGATCTATATGAAAGGACTTGGACCAAGCTTGGGTACTTTTGAAGTGAAATTTGATAAACCCGATGTTTTGTTGACTCTAGCCAATAAAGAAGATACCCTCAGCCAACGCTAGATATGGTGTCCTATTTTTCTTGTTCTATAGAGCAAATCGGAAACAAGAAAGCGTAAAGGCCGAAAGGGTGACATTTCTTGATTTTTGGCGAACTTGAAACTCAAAAATGAAAAGAAAATGGAAAAAATGAAAAAATGAATGTATAATGTACATCACTGAGAATATATGGCTGTACAGCCTCGCAGCTCGTTCAATGTACATGCGGATAAAGTGGAAGATAAACCCTCAGCGATAGTTCCCTCAGCTAGAACAACTATCCTCTCCACCAACTACGAGCAACCACCCGACTCTATATCTTCAATTTACTATATTTCTTAACTTGCGCTCTCCTCGACTTTTGTTTGCATTATTTTTAATTTCATTCTTTTTTGTTTCGTTTCTTGTCCTCAAATTCTTGTTCCCATAAGTTTCCTGCTCTCCTTCTGTTCTCAGCTTTTCCGCCACGCGCGCACCAGGAAACGGTTGCAGCCTGGCCCTGTGTATTAACCCCCACGTCTGGGCCTCACACTGGGTGCCCCAGACTCTCAAGTTTTAAGAAACCCCGATATCCGGGAATGGCCCCCACACATTTTTGACCCGAGCAAAACAAAAAGTAACACGCCCCGTGGCTGAAAACAAAAAGAGGAGAGACAAAAGAAGAGAGATAAAAGAAAAAGAAAACCGGGACAGATCGGAAATGACACTGTTGTTGGAGCTACTAGATTCCGAGATCCAGACATTGGACCTGGCGGGATCGAACGGACTAGATACTCTTCTAGACGAGTCCAGCATGGTTTTATCCGAGCTTAAGGAGCTAGAGGCAGAACTAGAGGATGAGATTTCCATGAAAAGGGTGAGTGCAACCGACTCTTCGGGCACTAGAGCCCCGGAAGCGGCAAATCTCGGGACTTTTAGTGCCGATTTCACTCACAAAATCGAAGAAAGAACCCAGGATTGGTACAAGCGCTCCATTGATGGTCTCAAGAGCTACAACGCACAGGTCACAAAGTTCCAAAGAAATATCTCCGGCAGCCAAGTGTTTAACGTCGATCTAGATGATGCATACACTTTTCCCTTGATGCTCAACTCACTCCCTACGAAGGAACAAGAGCTCAGTGAGCCGCCGGCAATAACAGACTCGTTTTCAGGGGCCTATTCTGAAGAAGAAACGGCGGCAAATGACTTTGAAATGTCTCCGGACGAAATAATGACAGCCAAACTGGTGAATCGTCACTTTCTCATGAGAAGTATCGTTATACATTTGTTAAAAACGGGCCACGCGCCGCTTGTTAGGGATATGGTGGACGATTTCGGGGTCTCGGGCGAAATTGACCCAGAAACGCTCCAGAAATTTCTCACTTTGGGCGACATTGTCGACGACATTCGCCAGAGACATGACCTTGCCAAAGCGCTCGACTGGCTTGTAGCTCGGAATGCCATCGGCGATACGCGGTTCGAAACCACCTCGTTCAAGTTCCACATGCTTCAGTTTGTGCTTCTTTTATCAGGTAAAACCGGAACATCTTCGGATAAGAATGCGAGCGGCTCGTGTGGCAACATCAACTTGGCACTAGGCGCGTATACTTATGCCAAGACGCATTTCCCCAGATTTATCAAGGACCACGTCGAAGATATCTCGCCGATTATCAGTCTTTTGTTGCTCAAGACGACATCTGATGACGCGAGCATGGGGAATTTAGAATTTTTCAAGGCAAAAATCCACCTGGCGTTTCTCCATAGCTGTGAAACAAGGAAACGCCACTCCAAAGAAACGCTTTTTGTGGCGGAGATCTTGGGAAATTTCGACCAGATCCATGAAATGCACGCATTCTTCAACAAACTTGCCACTGAGTTTGTGCAAGAGTACTGCAAAAGCATGGGGCTTTCTACTGAGTCCTCCTTGTTCCAGACAATTTTAGCAGGCCACGTCAATCTCCCCAACTTCTACAAGTACAGCCAGCTTCAGCAAAAGCTCCGGCGCCAGTCTTTGGTGGAATCGCCCAAAATTGCCGTTTCTACACAAGATCTCCCGTTTTCGCTCTCACTGAAAAACCAGTTTTTGTTCAACTTCCACCCAATATTCATATGCCCCATTTCCAAGGAACAGCTCGTGCCGCTAATCTCGAAGAAGCGTGTGGCAGATACAGAGGCCCCAGACCGCAAGAGAAAACAAATATTTGTCTCTCCAAACGAGGTGTTGGTGAGCCCATCCAACCCGGTTGTTGTGTTTGAGTTTTGCCGCCATTTGGCATTGAAAGAGAGCGTCACGCATTTGACCAAAAGCGGGGACTCGTTCAAGTGCCACTACTGCTATAAAAAGCACAAAATCACTGATATCAGTGACGCTTACTTCATTGACTTGTGAGGGGTTAAGAGAGTGGTGAGCCATGTTTGTGGGTTAGATGGAAGAATCTCAGCTGTTTTGGGTTGTGAATATTACCTGAGACGAGAGAGAAACGAGACAAATTGGTTTCGTGAATCTCGTGAATTTCATGCCCTTTGCCAAGGGTGTGTGCCTCTTATTAATTTGATGTGGTTTTCTTGTGGTTTTTTTTTTATTTATTTATTGTTCAGCACTGAAGTCTGGGCATGCAAAATAACACCCCCGCGAAGTGGTGAGTGTTGATAATTCACCAAACGTCAATTCTTTGACGTTAGGACAAATCCCAATGAATTGTTTGCAGCCATGATTCCCTCACTCCTTGTCGCACCCTCGCACCGGCAAAAGCGAGCAGCCACCACCACATGGGAAGGTCCACATCGCGAGGTTTTTTTTTTATTTTTTTCCCACTGCAATAGTGACATGGAAAGCTGCCGGACACGTCACCATAACTTGTGATGAAGCATAAACAGGATCCGCAAATGGATCTCCTCATAGACCAGCAGTCGTGTTTGGGTGCTCCGTGGGTACCGATCTACCAGCAAACGGTGGATTTTGAGCCGTCCCATTTCGAAACTGCAATGTCTCATTTGATCCGCGAGCCCAACATCAATTCCACCGTGATTTTGAGGGCCGATATTCTCCAAAAGACTGTTTTCACTGAAGACGGGGAGAAGCAAAGCTCAGAGGTGTTCACGCCAGAGCTTCCGGAGTTTCCAAAAGCGTCCCCCAATATTCGTCTGTCTGCATCAGCCTCTAAACAAGAGACGCCACAAGACGAGCCATTGCATTTTCTACAAAGAGACCTTTCGGATGTCGAGCTCCGAAAAGTGCCACTTCTGGAGTCGGCAATAAAGTTGGTTCCGGCAACGGCGTTTATCCGTCGGGTTATACCAAGAAACCCATACAAGGACCATATCATCAACCAGACATGTGCAATTCTCAAGGGTCCGGATGCAGCTTTAGTTGTATACATGCCCCATATCAAGGATGAGGATGAGACTCCGTTTTACCTCCCACCGGTCAAAGCTGTTGGGATTCTATATCATCAACACACTCTTTCCATACACTACGTGGCCTTTGATGAGAGCACGGGTATTAGAAAAATGGACGTGGCCGAACGGCCAATCCGTATCGCACTCCGTCTTTTGCAAACGCTGGCAAAACACTCCATGGGCGTTAAGCTGGGATATGAAAAACGGGTGAACCACGACTTGGTTGTTCCGCGGATCGCATTTCAAAACCGGTACATTTCCTTGAAAAAGAAATACTCAGGCGAGCTTGTTGCTAACTGGGTGGAAAGCACCGACCCTAAGAAGCATGTATTTGAGGATTTGGCCGTGGCGGCGTTCTTGATTGAGTTGTGGAATGCGCGGTATAAAGACGCGCCGTTTGAGTTCCGAGACTTGGGCTGCGGCAATGGTTTGCTCGTGCACATTTTGATTCTGGAGGGATTCAAGGGAAAAGGCATCGACGCGCGGGCCCGGAAAAGCTGGAAAACGTACCCGAGCCATGTCCGGAAATGTCTTTTGGAGCAGATCATCATTCCCAGCGTGTTGCTAAAACCGCATCCGGCCATGGCCAAAATGGCTCCTTACATCACCAATAACGGGCGCCTCTTCCAGGTTCCCGAGACAATTCCCAAAGATCCTCAGACGATACCTTTGATGAAATACTATTCGGCCGCCAATCTTTTGGAACTGTCCAAGGTATGCACAATGGACGACTTCCCGCCGGAAACGTTTATCATTGGGAATCATCTGGACGAACTCACGTGCTGGATCCCACTCCTAAACTACCCTTTTATGGTGATTCCGTGCTGCTCTCATGCACTTAATGGTTGCAGAGTACGGTACACTCCTAGAAGGGTAATTCTGAAAGATGTCTCTACAAATACAACAGAAGAGAAGAAAAAGGTGGATGGAGGGCCAGGTGCCCAGAACCTTTCCACGTACGGGGCTCTTGTTGATCGAGTTGAAGATTTGGCGAGACTCATGGGCTGGGAATCTGAGAAAGAAATTCTCCGCATCCCTAGCACGAGAAATGCCGCAGTGATTGGCATGAGAAGAAAAGCGTTTTTTCAGGCCGAATCCAGCGAGTCTACTGATATCAGGGTGTTGAATATTATTGCTGCAGAGGGAGGAGCCGAGGGCTGGGTGGAGAACCTGATGCAGCTCATGAGTAAAAGCCCGAAGAATCATTAGGACTATGGCAACAGATTCTTTTCTTTTTTTATTTTTGGTTTTCTGTGCTGGGTCTAAGTTGTTCGGGCATCGAACTTGGAGGATCTGACGTTGCGGGAGAGTTTGAGGGTGGCGCTGGCAGTTCAGCTTCTTCGTGGTCTTCGCATATTAGTGAAGTATTTTCATAAGAAAACTTTTTTTGGTTTTTTTTTTGGTTTGTTTTTTTGGTTTGTTTTACTCTTAACGTTTATCGGTTGCCTCTTGGTATTTTTCATGGCTGTTTGAATGGTTAAAGAAAGCTAGCTGTGAGGTCTTCTTTAGCGGTGACAGTGCGCACACAGTTTTTAGGTAGTTACCTCACTGGATAAACATAAGCTACAAGTAATCAGTGCGATACACCTCAGAAAACCATGTTTTTTTTTTGAATGTCTTTTTCTTAAACAATTGAGGAGAAGATTGCTTGCGTCATTCCCTTCCTCAAATACAAATCGACTTATCGTCCATTGGCTTAGTCTGAATTTTTGACCACCTTTCACTCAGTGCTCAGGTACTAGCACTTCTTATTCAAATTAATGTCAGATTTGTATTCAGAGCTATTTTAAAAAGAAAAAAAGGCCCGGCAAAAATCGAAAATCCCGCAATTCTTCATTAATCTCTTCACAGATAGTCCTATACAGCTTAACCTCATTGTCAACTTCTCAAAAAGCTTTTTCATCATATTTCATCTGTATTCGATCGGAGTATACCATTTTCCGAAAAGAGTGTGCGCTTGAATCCTAAACTTGAGCACCATCTTCCTCATGGCCCGTTTTCCTTCTTCGGACAAAGATGTGCATCTAAAGCAAAGGGGATCAAGAGAAATCTACTCACAAAAAGATGCCTTACTTTAATAAGCGCCAAAACAGAAGCGGTTTAAAATTAAAGAAGCACTCAAATTTACAATGAACATTTGCTTTTTTTGTAGGCCTTTTTGTAAAACCGAGTGAGAGTATTACTGACCAAACTCACATGTCCCTTTTTTGGGCGCCCAGGATCGTAGCCACTGGACACGCACCAGAAAAACAAACAGCCAGAAAAACAAACAGCCAGAAAAACAAACGACCAAACAAACAAACAACCAAACAAACAAAAACGAAAGACAAACGAAAAATGATTCACTTCCCCACTGACAAATATCTCTAGTCTCGTTCTTGCCCACTCTCTTTTAAAGGTGGTATATTTATCCTTGTCTGCAATTAGGAAATGGCACCAGAGACAACTAGAACACGCGCGTCTCGCTAGAAGGAGCACTTCGAGCTGTATCCCTAGTCATGGACTGATTAGGAAGCGCCTGCTGCAAGCAAGATACCAATTTTATTAAAGGACCACAATCCCCCTCTTCTTCATAATATTCCTTATTTCCTTCTTACCCGTAAGACTAGTCGGGCGTCTCTATCTCGGCAGGCCTCATAACCACTTTAAAGAGATGCCATAAACGTGGGGGCCCGGGCCCTGGTGCGGGCGACGCGAACGGCGACATTTTCTCAACCAGCACCGGGTGTCTCACCACGTCCTGGCCCAATTACCATCAGTCTGGAATAGATTAAAGCCACGTTTTCTGCCGCAAACACACAGGGACTCGTGCAAAATGACCGGCTCATCTTCACAGTATGTAAACGAATCGGATATATGCGGTGTTTTCCGGGCTTGAGGATGGCCAGAATGTGGCATGTCGCAAGCCTACTGCTCTCCACGACATTCACTAACTTGCCAGATTTCAGCAGCTTGAAAAACTAGGTGAAGGCACTTATGCCACAGTGTATAAAGGCCGCAATCGGACCACGGGAGCACTCGTGGCACTAAAAGAAATTAGCTTGGATTCGGAAGAAGGCACGCCGCTGACGGCGATCCGAGAGATCTCACTCATGAAGGAGCTTAACCATGAGAATATCGTCACTCTTTACGACGTCATCCACACGGAAAACAAGTTGACCTTGGTGTTTGAGTACATGGACAAGGACTTGAAGAAATACATGGAAACCCACGGAAACAACGGCGCTCTAGACTTGAAGATCGTCAAGCTGTTCATGTTCCAACTACTCAAAGGTATCATGTTCTGTCACGATAACTTTGTTCTCCACCGGGACCTCAAGCCACAAAATCTCTTGATAAATATGAAGGGCGAGTTGAAAATCGGTGATTTTGGCTTGGCGCGTGCGTTTGGCATTCCTTTCAATACCTTCTCTAACGAGGTGGTGACATTATGGTACCGTGCTCCAGATGTGCTTTTGGGCAGTAGGGCATATACCACATCGATCGACATTTGGTCGGCTGGCTGCATTTTTGCCGAGATGTGTACCGGGCGGCCGCTTTTCCCAGGAACTGCCGCCGAAGACCAGTTAAATAAGACGTTTCGATTGATGGGAACTCCTCATGAGAAGACGTGGCCTGGCATCGAAAAGCTACCCAATTACTCGAAGAACTGGCAGATGTACGTGCCCCAGGACTTGCGCCTGATTGTTCCTGGTTTGGATTCGATGGGCTTGAACCTTTTGGCCAACCTTTTGCAAATGAGGCCAGAAGATAGGATAACTGCAAGACAGGCGTTGCAACACCCGTGGTTTCATGAGATAATTAACCCAAACCCAATGGGTCCAACTTTGGGAGATCCTTACTTGCAGCAGCAGCAACAACAGCAGAGTCATCAAAGTCAACAGCAGCAAAGATAGACGCTAGAAACGGGAGGGATGTATTAATTGTGAATATTTTTCCCGGGGATCTCGTACGTGTGGTGAGAACTAGATAGGAAAAGAATACGAATTGAGTGCTGGCGCAGTTAGCACTTGGGGCGAGTGTGCGTGTAAGGAAGGTTAAGATTATTTGAAATCTATGCTGTGTAGTATCTGGTAAAGTTTGGTATGTGAAGTGGATGAGAAGAAGGGCGTGATTAAATGATGAAATACTTGAATGAAGAAATGCTGAAGCGCTGAAGCGCTGAAATAATGAAATGATACCATTCATGAATAGGCTCAATTTTTGACGGACAGTCTTTGTCCTGTCATGCCTGACTCGATCGGAAATTTGTTTTGAAAGATTAATAGCTAATCATGCAAGGATGACAACAGAAATGTGCAATGATACTGACACTAACAAGTGAAATTAGTACTTACGGAGATTTGTAAAACACCGAATTGCTGATATGCTGAAATGCTGAGTTTTGAAGAATGCTAAACGCTGAAGTGCTGGGACCACGAAACGTTAAAATACCTCCATGGGGAAGTTCACGCCTAAACCTACAACATAATCAAGAAGCTCGGGGATTTGGATCTCCCTCAATAGTTCAAAAACACCTCTATTGTCATTTTCCGGACACACCTCAAAGTAAACCGCGAGAATTTCCTTCAAAAAATCATAGAGTCGATTGATTGGGGCTTGCAAGGGATGGCTTTCCCTTTCGTCTAATGCAACAACCAATAACTTTTGACGGCACTTGTTGAATGTCGAAAGCACAGCAGTGATATCTTCCACGGTTGTCGTTTTTGCTGAGCTCACCATAAATAGAAGATTTAGACTGGACTCGGGTATTTCACCCAAATCGTCCATATTATGTTCGAAAAACGACGCCACTAGCAAAGCCGGCCGGTCTATTTTCGTACCAAAAACATCAGCTAGACTCACCACGACATCTAGTCTTTCACGCGTGACATTATTATACATGTTTCGTGGCAAAGGGATGCTCTCAGAAAACGGAGTATATTTTGCGAGGTCGTGGGTTTTCTCAAACCGAACACACGGTTCATACTTCTCAGCATCGGCGATGATTTGTGTGGTATCTATTTCTGGCGAGCCCTCAGAGGCCTCAAGAGCCAAAGCAACCGATTTTTTGAACACCATATAATTGAGTTCAATGTACTTGTGCCTGGACTTGAACTCCCGCTTGGCAGAGGACTCATCTATGGCCAATGGCCCAAAAAGTTGCCTCAAAAAGGCTACGTGCCGAGGTTTAATAAAAGAAAAACTGAAAATCTGGCAGTCTAAAGCTTGTATTTCCGTGGTAAGATTTACTACCCGCTGGTAAAGTCGGGTGAACTGAGGATCTTCCTTTAATGTTCCTGGAAGAAGATGCTGCTTTTTATCTAACCTCTTGCGCCAATCACGTGGCCCGGACTTGGTGGAGATTTTGTATAAGAAATGCTCCCTCACTATCCTTTCCAAAAGATAGTCATTATGTGAAAGATCAAACAAGCCAAAAAAATAGGTGCTCGCGAAAGAAAGCTGATTGTGGCCACCAAGTCCCGTAAAGATGAAGATTCGATATAGCACTTCGCGAGGCAAATCCACAAATCTTAGGGGAGTTTTTGCATGGGTGGTGTCAATAAAATTTGAGGCTTTCAGACGCTCTTTTACTTCCAAATCTACTTCTTGGCTCCGTTCTTCATCAAATACCTCAACATTTGGTTTCTTGATGCCTCGTATTGAGTCTTCTGAAGTTGATGCTTCTGGTGGCCAACGAACTTTGCGGACTGGAAACGTTTTAAGTTTTTTCTGATCGGGTTTTCGGCATTGTCGCTTGAATTGACAGCCGGCGAAAATGAACCCCATCACTGCATCGAGCAAGAGTATTGATCAAATAGAGATGACGATGCATCGAGCTCTTTCCTGGTTTTTTTTTTTTTTTTCCTTGCTCCGGTTGCAGCGATAGGCGGTATGCAGGATGATGATCTGCAGGTCTTCGAGTACCGCCGTGGGGGACATTTTGCACCAACAGTACGAAAAATTGCTTTTCAAAAATAGGTTGCTATAGCAGTGGCAAAAGCAATCAGAACGACGATAGTAATTTCCTTAAGAGTCGAAATTGTGGGAAGGATTCTTGACGAGGGTTTGTCAAAGGACCCTTATCAAGTAGAGACTAGGCTACAATATGGTGAGGCTACAATATAGTGAGGCTACAATATAGTGAGGCTACAATATAGTGAGGCTACAATATAGTGAGACTCCAATAAAATTGGAATTAAAGACTCCGAAACGTCACGTGCTTCACAGAGCAATAGTTGAATTTTTACTTGAGATCGTGCGTGATTCCTTCCATAGGTATCTCACGACTCGACGTAATCAGATACACTTCACGGGACATTAAGCTCAAATCCCCAGCCTTGTCTCAGCACAATAATTCCATCGTTCTCCTTAATTTTTTTTTCCTTTTGTTCATTTTTCCTTTTGTTCTTTTGTTCTTTTGCTCTTTTTTATTTCTTCGGTTACTTTCTTTTTTGTATTTCACCATCATCGCTCTGTCAGCTATGCCAGTTCAATTCAATCTGTGGCGTTGAATCTCAACATTGCTCCCTCTGTACTGTTCAAGACGTCAAACTTTCATGCATGATGCACGGCTACTTATCGGGGCGGTGTGGCTCAGATCAACCGATAAACCTTGCGCGTTTGGGCCTATAGATACTCCAAATGAGTTTCACCATCCGCAAACGAATATCAGATGCTCGCCCGTAATCCTTCAGTTTAGTGAAATAAGGAAGAGCTCAATTTGAGTACATTCTTGGGAGTTTTGAACAACAAAGACTTTCTTTCTTTTCTTGTGTGCT
The DNA here is from genome assembly GCA_030583235.1 of Metschnikowia lunata. Taxonomy (NCBI): domain Eukaryota; kingdom Fungi; phylum Ascomycota; class Pichiomycetes; order Serinales; family Metschnikowiaceae; genus Metschnikowia; species Metschnikowia lunata. The sequence continues at coordinate 27,395 of JAJMHP010000104.1, forward strand.
TTATTGCAGTAGCGTACTAAGTGGCTCTAAAACCGACTCAAAGGAAACGCGCAAAGCACTAGGCCTGGACCAACCCGCACGTAACAAGAATAGCCCGTGCATCATCACCACAATTTAAGCTTCAACACAATGTTTGGATAACTTTAGAGAGATGTCGTTATAGAGCAAATTGTCGGCATTATTTTGTGCCATCTACAAACAACATCCGCAGGAACAGCCTTGCAATAGCCGTCTGTGTGGGTTGCAAATGAGCCAGTTTGTTGGGGAAACCAGAGATGGTGAAGTGACGCAGAAATCACAAACATCGTGAACTAACCTGGTAAAGGTTGACGTGTGTTGATCACCTCTGAAGTTGTTGAATGAGCAAGAGGGGTGAGTTTTATGTGCGGCAGCAAGCACCGAAGATTATGCGGCGTGGGCTTCTGAGTGCATTCGTGGTGCCAGGAACGGGAAAAATAAGCAAGGCGAGAAGTGAAAGTGGATTCTGTTTTGTATTAATATTCTTTTTCTTTTTGAGAGTTTTTTAATAGTACAGGAAGAAGAGAGATTCCGAATTTGTGGAACCCTGCTTTTATACCTTTTCGTTTTGAATTTACCTTCGAGAACGGAGGGCACTTCTTCCAGTGTTGAGCTCTGACTTGCGAAATACTGTTCCACTTCTCCTGCGAGATCTTGTCATAATCTTCTGTGCACGATTAAAGCCGCAGTGCACGAGCTCATACCCGTTGAACTCAAACTATTAGTGATGTCACAGTCCTCAGCAAACAGAAGTGGGTTTTTTCAGATATTTATTTTTTTGAAAAGGCACTGCCGAAAAGGCCCAATATCTTCAGACTCAAAGTAAATCAACCCATACTAAAATTTCGGCCGGTGTGGGAGGATATCACTAGAACCATCAATCACTTCACCTCCTGTTATTATTGCTATCTTCGCCAGAGTAGAAAAAGCCCTCCTCATGTTGCCCCTCAGATATCAAGTATCATAACCATGCATAGTCGATTCCGAAACGGCTTTCCGAAACGGCTTTCCGATTTTCTAGTGGAAATCATTCGCCGCCGGCCAAGGGTACGGCTCCATGATTGAAGCACATATCAAAAGAAATCACCAACGGTTCATGTCAACAGTTTGTGGGGCAAACATGGACGGCAAAGACAGAAAGTTGCCTTCGGAAACCCGAAGATCAAACCCCTGTAGTTAGGTATAAAAACGGCTGCAAGTCTCACTGGCTAATGTTAATATTCCAGTATCAAACAATTCTATTCAATCTCTCTTAATGCTTCAATTGTTTACTCTCTTTTCTTTAGCCGTTGCTCTTGTTCAAGGCGCGGCTCTTCCAAACCTCCAAACCCGGAGTGACCTCTCCCCTTTGAAACTTGACTTCAATGTTCTGAAAACAGTGGGAGATGCCACTGCGCAAGAAGTGTGGGCCCAATTTGGTGCCCTGAGAGCTAAAAGGGACGGTTATGCCGAGCCACTTAATGATGTCAGAGACATGAGTTACTCCATCGACGTTTTCTTGGGATCCAACGGCCAGAAAAGCACTGTTTCTTTGGATACCGGGTCTTCGGATCTTTGGGTTTCCAGTGCTGGATACGACCCCAACTCTTCGTCTAGTTCTCAAGATACCGGAGAGTCCTTTTCCATTGGGTACTTGGACGGAAGTGATACTTCTGGTGAGTATTACTTGGACCAGTTGAAGTTCGACTCCAGCAACCCCGTCTTGCCTAAGTTCCAATTTGCGTCCACCCAGTCGGCCTTTACTGCAGGAATTTTGGGTGTTGCCGATACAAACCAGGAGTCGACCAACAACAAGTACGAAAATCTCCCTTATGCCTTGCATACTGCGGGACTCACTCCAAAGGCCTCATACTCGTTGTTTTTGAATCCAGACAAGGGCTCCGGGTCGATCATTTTTGGTGGGATCGATACCGAAAAGTACACTGGTGAGTTGATCCAATACAGCATCGACAAAAGTGCTGGTGGATTGGCAGTGCATCTTCCATCGATCAGTGTCAACGGACAGCAAATCAATGTTGATAGAGGTGCTCTTTTAGATTCCGGAACCTCGTTGGGACTTCTTCCAGAGTCGGTAATGGAGCCCTTGGACCAGATATTCCATACTACTCCGCACTATCAAGGCCTGATCAAATTCCGTTTGGTGGGCTGTGACCAGCCTTCCGACAAATATATCGATTTCAATTTTGGGAACAGCAAGATCTCTGTTCCCTATTCCGACCTTGCCGTTGCTAACGGAGGCGGCGAATGCTACTTTGGGTTTGGATCGTACCAGGACTACACCATTTTGGGTGATGTTTTCTTGAGACAGGCCTATGTTTACTACGACCTTACCGACCAGACGATATCTCTCGCGCAAGCATCCTTTTCGTCTTCGTCCAACCTTGTTAACGCTTAGATGCTGGTCATCTATTTTTGGGGGATTCAGTGGTATCAGTGGTATCAGTGGTATCAGTGGTATCAGTGGTATCAGTGGTATCAGTGGTATCAGTGGTATCAGTGGTATCAGTGGTATCAGTGGTATCAGTGGATTTCGGTTTTTCTTTTTAGCTATACTCCCTCTTTTGTCTTTTTGCAAAGGATAATCAAAGGGCCTGCTTATGTTGGCCGTGGATGGCAACTGATTGCAACTGTTTTTATAGCATTACAAAATGTTTCGTTTCTTTTCCATTTAATGAAGAAAAGAAGTAGCACCAGGGTAGAGCAAGGATAAAACCTACACTAAGTGGTCTTGCAGTGTTGCGAAATTACTTGATCGCTACTCCTAATATCTACTGCAATTTCAAAATAGGTGTCAGGATGGTGATTGCCTATTATTGAAATTAGTATTGCTATAGTTGACCATTTGGATGGCTGGGGTGCGCAATGGATGAACACTTCATTTCCATTTTACCCCGTCGTCTGAAAAAACGACTAGCTTCACATTTCCTAAAAAATTGTATTTCTCTAGTTAGCTGCCTAAAATACATAATGGAACTTGCCCTCGTGAAGTGAACACGTAATAAAGCAAAGTTACTTAATGAAAACACCGCGCTCGTCGGTTCAGTTTATAACTACAGCAGTGCAAACTCGCCAGCCTCATCTTCTATCTCATCAATAGCCGTGATTTCCAGAACCTTTAGAAGCACACTCAAATTACATTAACACTGATCTCGAGTGCCGAAAAAGCATGTCGATTTCTGCTTCTGCGTAATGTGAATTTTGTGAAAGGATGGGGGTAAAGTTTTACGGCTCCAGCCCTCACCAGGCTATATCTGAACATTTCAAGAATCCACCGCTTATAACGGCTCTTGTCGCAATAGCTCCTTTTTTTTATTTTTATTTTTATTTTTATTTTTATTTTTTCATTTTTATATTAGTTTCAAAATGTGCTTTGTTATCTCCACTTTCCTTGCTTAACTGACATCGGGGGACCCTTCCTGAAAAGCTCTGCGAAAGAGTTGAAGAAAGTGCTAGTCTGACTTTCATTATATTTGGTGATAGAAATAGACCTTCTCTTTTATCCCAATCTCAGGGATCTTATAAGAGACCCGGAGATAGTAGCCAGCTCTTATCACGAGTCTAATTCTGGTGCTATCTGATGCTCTAATTTACCAGTCGAGAGTCTTCTTTACCCTTTACCTGCGCACTTCCCCAGGGAGCATCAATCAATGGAGCCTCGGGGCCTTCCTCATTCGTTGATTCTGGTAACTTTTTTTTTTTTTTTTTTTTGAATGATGCAACTGATTAGAGAGTTGCAAGGTCACAGTCTGCCTTTTCATGATGAAAATGATGTATATCACAAACTCTTTTCTTTATATCGGGAAATAAATCCTACTATTCCCTGGTAAAGTTTCAAATTATGTGTGAACAGTAAGAGTAATGCCCATGTAGAGATCGCTATCGAAACTGTGTAAATAATTTACGATTAGTATATTCGCAAGTCGCTATTTCTTAACAACGCTGCTTGGCCAAAAAAGATGTTCTAGAAGGGTAATATAAGAAATTGAAAGGGCAATAAAGAAAGTTTTTTCTCCCTTTTTCTTCCTTTTTCAACGAATTTGTTTACTTTCGTGAGACTCACTTATCCTTTGAGTGAAAAAAGGCTCGCTGTTCTGCAACAAAAAGTACCTCCCATGAAAAGTGAGGCCATTTTGCAGCCAGCACGTGACCGAAAGACTGAAAGCGCCCAGCTCCAATAAAGAACGATAAAAATTAACGTACTAGCATGGTTACATAAGCTTTTTTTTCGTGAATGTTAACTTGACTAGTGACTCAAAAATAACTTTACAGAGACAGATGAACGGTAATTATCCAATCAAACAATTGTAATAGCCTGTGTTATTGTAATAACCTGTGTTATTGTAATAGCCCGTGTTATTGTAATAGCCTGTGTTATTGTAATAGCCTGTGTTATTGTAATAGCCTGTGTTATTGTAATAGCCTGTGTTATTGTAATAGCCTGTGTTATTGTAATAGCCTGTGTTACTGTAATAGCCTGTGTTATTGTAATAACCTGTGTTATTGTAATAGCCTGTGTTATTGTAATAGCCTGTGTTATTGTAATAGCCTGTGTTATTGTAATAGCCTGTGTTATTGTAATAGCCTGTGTTATTGTAATAGCCTGTGTTACTGTAATAGCCTGTGTTACTGTAATAGCCTGTGTTATTGTAATAGCCTGTGTTATTGTAATAGCCTGTGTTATTGTAATAGCCCGTGTTCTTGTAATAGCCCGTGTTCTTGTAATAGCCTGATATACAGTATTACCACATGTATCTAATCCATCTCTTCACATCTTTTCGCCAGACTTGTCCTTGAACTGATCCTCCGTGACACCTGCACCCATAGCAGCAGTAGAAGTGACTCCTCCAGAAACCAACTTCAACAACGAGTCAATGTATTCTGCACCCGACCATTTCTGGTGCTTGACCACCTCCACGCCAAGCTCGATCTCGGGTTTTTGCACCTGTTGGCCATATGCCTTCATGCCGATTTCGGCGTAATTCTTGGCAAAAGAGTCAACAGCCAATGCGGTAGTGTGCAACCCAGCCAACGTAATAAATTGCCACACGTAGCCCAACTTAGCGAGTCTCTTGATGTAGGTTTCCTGGTCAGAGGCGCTCATGGCCGAGTTCCAGTTGAACGAAGGTGATAAATTATAAGCCAACCATTGATTAGGCCACTTGCTCTTGACGCCCTCGGCGAACTCTTTGGCCTGTTCAAAATCAGGCAATGCCGACTCCATCCAAATCAAGTCTGCATAAGGGGCAAACGCACGGCCTCTCATAACAGCACACTGGGTGCCGCCAATGTATCTGTAGTAACCTTCTCTGGTTCTGGAAGCGTCCCAGTTGAAGTAAATGTCCTTCCCCAAGATTTCCCTGGCAAGTTTTCTGGCCTCTTTATGCGAAGTCTCAGATAATGGGTTCACCTTGGCCGAGAACTTCTTGATAGCGTCTTCCTTATTGGAGATAGACGACGCCTTGATCTCGTCAATAACAGCTTCCGAGAACAACTTGACCCCAGCCTTCTTGTTCCATTCCACCTCGATATTGGCCAATTTGTCCCCGTAAACTCCCGAAGCTTCTGCCTCGGCCATCAAAGTGGCCAATTCTGGTGAGTCTGGGTTCGTGGCTCCGGCAACAAAGTAATGATCTCTGTGGTCGATAGTGGAGGTGATCAAAGTGGCGGCTTCCGAGTCGGTTCTGGCCACCGCCAACAAATTGGACCCGCAGATATCGGCTGAGGCTCGGATCGCCACCAATCGGTTGATGTGTTCCTGCACAGGCACCAAGACTTTTCCACCCATATGGCCACATTTCTTCGTTCCTGGGGCCTGGTCTTCGATATGGATACCAGCTGCACCGCGCTCAATGAACAACTTGGTCAACTTGATGATCGCAGTCAAGCCTCCATGGCCGGTATCGGCATCAGCAATGATGGGTCTTAAATAGTCAATGTACGGCGTCTTTTCCCTCTCGGCACGCGACATTCCCAACCGTTCTGCTCTCTGTTTACGGTCGTGGAAAAGCTGTGCAAACCACAAATGCTCCACCTTGTTGGGAACAGTGTCGTAGGGATAATCAGCCAAATCTGGGGACGGCTCGTTTGAAGTCGAGGCCGTCAGTGAACACTGCCATCCGGAAACATAGATGGTATCGACATATTTGGCCATTTGCGATACCTGGACAGGATCCAAGGCTCCAAAAGTGAAGGAGGCCGTTTTGTTTTTGTCATGCTCCTCAAGAAGCTTGTACAACTTGTCTGCTTGAGTGGAAGAAGGGTAATTGATCTTGAGAGACCCACGCTTGGTGGCGATTTCTTCGGGCGAGTAAATCCGCTTGGTTTTTTTCCATCTAGATTGCGACCACCACAGCTTCAATTCCGAGATCTGGTCGGAGAAGAACTTGTCCTCGTCGTCAACGTTGATTTTAGTGTAGGGCATGGTGCTGAGGAAAACAAATGGCGAAACAGATTGGGTTGGAAACAAGAAAGTGAAAAAAGTTCAAGACGCTCACTCAAAATAGGTTTTTATCCTTCAGCTGGTTAAAAATCCTGGCATCCCTGTTATTTGGGGCATTTGCCCGTGGCTTTATACGTTCGGACTTTCTCCACCGAAACCACGGGGTTACCCCAGACTTTCCTGCGCGTGCGTTCCACGCCTGCACACAAGCCGCCAAAAACCCTCGGATGTCCGGCTGATTTGGTGCCTCCCCCTGCAAATGGCACTGACAGCCTCGCTTTTTTCCCTTTTCGCTTTTCGTTTTTTGCTTTTCGTTTTTCGCTTTTGTCGCTTTCTAGGGGGCTCTTAATAATCACAACCGCACAAGGGGGCTGTATCCCCGCAACCGCCGAGGAAAACAATGAAGGCAGTTTGTCAATGCCCCTTTTCTTTGTTTAATATGCTGTTTTGGCTCATTTCTTTGTTTAAGGTAAGCGGAAACGTAAAATCTTTGTTTAACCACGGAATATACCTAGCATCAATAAAGGGGGCCTAGGGCACTTTTCACGTTCAGTAGTAGAAACAGGACTGTGGGGGGCCCCCGGCACATGTCGCACGAAATTAGACATTTTTTTTTTTAAATTTTTTGGGGGACGCAGCGAAGCGGCGTCGGACCCGAAAGTTCCCTTGGCCCGAGATTGGGTGGGCCGGGCGAATGGATAACAGGCTAGGGCGTTGAATGGGGATTTTTTTATTGGCTTTTCTGTTGCCTCGGGTGATGTTTCGGGAGTAGCGGATTTACGAATCAGTCAATGCAATTACGAAGATCAAAAGGGAGAAGTCGGTTGGGACAGAATCAAAAGAGAGTTCGAAGAACGGAAAAAAATAGTGGTGATCAAAAGGAAAGATAAATGAAGTGGAGTTATTAAGTTGCTATGTGTGTGAAACCGATACCATGTCTCCGAATTGGCAGCTACTCTAAGAATGGATCAGCTTTATTACTGACCCGAGGCATGAGACAATATTACCTGTTTTGTCGCCGCTGGCTGGAGAAAGAGATTCCGGAAAAAAAAGGAAAAAGAAAAAAGGAAGAAGGAAGAAGGAAGAAGGAAAATAATCAGATGATCACCATCGGGTGAAAAGACGACGCTCAATATGGCAATACCATACATAACACAAGATATACATTGAAGCGCGGAAGCGTAAATGGACTGGCGCACACCTCGCAGCAGTGTCCATGTTAATATAATTTTAAGCGCATTTGATTTGACGAGTGGATATTTTGATGATTTTGACGGAATTCTATCCAACCGATAATTCGAAATGATCTTAAGGAGGAGTATTTAGCATATGAGCCCGGATATCATAGAACAAATGTGACGTCCGAATTCTTTCAATGTTTTGACGGAGCGAAGCTGGTCTCATAACCGCAACTTCGATCTGACGAAACGAATGTTTACACACCTGTGTGCCTAGATGAAACCATCGATTTTGTTTTTGGGTGCACTCCCCGATGGCTACAGGCATTATATTTTTAGGAATATTCACTTCATTATGCCTGAAATTATGCCCAAAAAAATGAAAATTTACGCATAATTCACATCCATAAGCCAAAATATGCTGACTACAAGTATATTCCAAGAATTTGGTGCACACTCAATGGGCTGTGGGCATTAATAGCATAAGATTTGACCAAGATTGATAATTACAATAGAGCTGGCATTCATTTGTGATTTCCCATCCGCCGGTTAATCTGAAACACACCGTGCCTTGTCTCGGAAACCACTTATGACTGATGAGATCGACCAAAGAAATTTCTGCATGCGAATTGTTCAGTTCATAGAGTGGCTACTAGTGAGGTGACTGTGGAATCGATAGATGTTCAACGACTTTCTAACCTCGAGTAGATACTCGCCGCCAAATACGACTACTGTCTTACAGCCTTTGGACCAAGGCATTATATGGCCAATGAGATCCCGTTATCAAGCGTTAATAGTGACACACAAGCTCGATGAAATGGAACAAGGCAGTGATATCACGGAAGGGGTTAGTGAGAAGCAGTCAGTGAGAAGCAGTCAGTGATGTGGTGCAATAAAACATGGAGTAATACTCCTGCTACAATATTCCATAGTTGTCGGCGCAAGATTGCTTACTCCATCAAGTGAACACACCCAAGAAACAGAATTTATAGTTGCGGAAATCAGCAACCTAAACTCAGCGGAGAATCTTCTAACCCTAGCTGGCAGACTCCACAAGGATCAACACTTTGATACTTCAGCAGCAGTCAATAACTTCCATCATGAGTATGACGACGATGAAGAGCCACATGAGGCGTAGACTGAGGAGGCTATTATACAAGAGGTCATTGATGAGCGTGTTCATTCTTCTAAAACGTACCAGGACCCAGGCGATTGGAGCAGGAAATAAATAACCACTCTGGTGCTCTAGGCCACATTGAAGAAATTCTTTGCTATGTGGAACAAGAGGCACTCTTCCGAGACAAAGTCATACATTTGCTTAAAAAAACTTTCTAAACATGAAATACGGAATCGAGTCATAGTGCCACGCAAAGGCTGATTGTCGACTTTTGCAAACCAGTTGAACGAGCCAATTGAGCGGAGCGACTTCTACGTTCAAACCGTTTTATGCCTATAGCCATCGGAGAGTATACTTGAAACATAATAGAGCCGCGGGAATTTCAGACAAACTATTACTAAGTCTGCAGCGGCATTGGTGAATACGGTTTTATGGCGTGTCTCAACTTTCAGCAAAAGCTAGAGTTCGCTCCGAAAAAAGAGTCACATCGGTCGCAATTAGTCAAAAGAATGGTACAGGCTCTCTCACGGGACAAATCAATGTCTACTTGAATACAAAAAAACATGATTTCCCAAAACAAGTACTCGGAAGGGGTAAAAGAGCCCTTCCTTCAAGTTAAAGACGTGCTCCGACGCCTTTCTAGTGTCTAAGATCTGCCAGGTGCTGTTCAAAGTCACTCTTTGTGGCTTTGTCTCTGATTCGGCTCCAATTTGAAGTGCTGAAGTGAACTGCTTCTCCATTCTGACCCAATACTTGCCACTCATCTTTGCCAGGAAGTTGCCCAAAATCTCAATGGCACGAGTCACCTTAGTGTCTGGCGTATTTATTGGATAATTTTGTTTGTTTACTCAATAGAGATAGTGATATGTTTGGAATGGTTTCTTCTTTAATCCATAACTTTGCAAGTGAAATAATGAGAAGGACAAAAGGCAGGAGTTTGATGTATAATATACACTAAAATCTACCTTAAGTGCAGAAAAAACCTGGCTTCCAGGTGAGTCGGGCTTTTGGCGTGCAATAATAAGTCCGGTTTATCCAGGTTTGACTGCATTTTTTTTCGTTACCCAACTCGATCCTTTGAATGTGGTGAAATTCAGCGTGAACACAGAAGAAGAATGGTGCAAAGAGGTGTCTCAATATCCAATACGCCCGCTTGCAAGTATTGGACGTCTCCATTGAGGAACTGCTTTCCGCAGTGTACAATACTCGACAGAACAGGACACGGAGACGTTTTTGGGCTTTGCAAGAGCTAACTTGAGGAATTGTGGATGCGGGGAGAAACTCTATCGGCCAAGCTTTATTATATTGATCCGGAACGGGTTTTATTGGACAATTTCTCAAGTTTCCTCTTTCAAGGACACCGGCGTGGCTGTTTCTCCTTGGAAGCCGGGGAGAAGCTTGTGTGAAGGCATGAACGCCGTGATTCCGAACAGAGTAGAATTTATCGAAGAGGAGACAGACACAATAAGTCTATTCTCCTTTGTTCCGATACCACAGGTGAACTGGTCAAATTCAAAGGGATTTTAACGGCTTTAAGAAATCTGAAACCTTTTGCAGCGCCACAAATTGGGGACTTGTTCAGTCCTATTGCTTGCGCTCTTGGTGCCAGTAAAGCTTTTTGTGAAGAGGAGGGAAAGAATTTCATCCGTGTTAGGAAAGAGGGACCAGCCTAGACCCTGTGAAGGCTGGCTTGTACCGAGTTTGCTTCCAAGCATATGATGACCTAGATTGGACCACATTTGCAACGGTTTCAGTTTCCCATCCCGGGTAGCCATCCGGATCCTTGGAAAGGTGGAAACAGGCCGAGTGATTATCTATCTCCGTTTAAGCGTTGATAATCTCTTCCTTCGAAATGATAGAGCCTCTCTTGACCCGGCGATTTTTGACCCTGCCTCGGTCCATCTATCCCAATTTGGATACTGATAAGTTACCCTCTTGAGATATGACCACCTTTTCGAGGAGGCTTAACCCTTTGCTATGCAGACAATTGCCAACATAGTCCATTTCAAATGCTCATCAGTTGAGAGTCTCTCTGTGAGTACTGCACTAGAATACACTTAAATAGTTGGCGTTTTTTCCATTGTTCTCTCAAAAGGCGAGCTTTAGCTTACATTCTCCATGAATACAATTGGTCCAAAGTTTATCAAAACGAACAATGCGGATATAACTATAGAATTGCAATCTTAAGCCAAAGTAGTTGCTAAGACCCTATCAGAAGCCAAACTTGAAGGTGAGGGCACATTTACAAATAACCAGTCTAAGGTTTTTTTTTTTTCTTCTTTCTTTCTGTCTTTCTTCAACTAATTGCAACTTAAGCCGGTATCAAGAATAAACAATATCACGAGTAAATGAGGGAGAAGCTACCGAAAGTGGCTGCGAAATGAACAAAATACAGCTTTTTACTGCCAATTTATGCTCACGCAGTTCGAGACTCACGGTACCGACAAAGAAAAGCAACAAAAGGAAGCAAAGATTTAGATCAAAGGCAGGTTAGGTGAGACAAGCCAATTTCTGGCAAGATTATCTCCTTGTCCACAACATGGACAACAATCAAGCCAAATCTAAAGCCTGAAAAGGGCACAACACATAAAAGAATAAAATAAATTCGCCCGACCGATCCAAAGATTGCTTCAGAACTATCTAATAAGATTTTTGTATTTCGCAAAATATATCTCTTATTTATCCAAAGTTTGGAAGAAATATCTGAGGTCTATTCAATAGTAAAATAAGTGTGGGAAAAATGGGAACACTGCCTCGCAGCTTGTGTCAGTTTTACTTGGCTGCGAAAACACCAAACGACAGTCACTCCATACTGTTGACTACCCTTATTATTAATAATATTATTAATATCTGTCCCAGTTTCTATGTTCTCTTCTGCTTTTCTGCTTTATTTATTTTCTCTTTTCCCGTCCCCTTCTCTCTTTTATCCAACTAAATTCTTTCCTCTAAATTCTTTCCTCTCTCGTTTCTCACATTTGTCTCTCGTTTCTCACATTTGTCTCATTACTCTCGTAATCCGTTCAAATTATCTTCTGTCTCTCCTTTTCATGTTCTCGTATCTTTCTTAAAAATCACTGGACCCTAGGCGTCTATCGTCACTACATGCCACTACCTCTTTCTTGAACAACCTGAACATGGTTGTTCACTCCAATTAATTCACAGTATTCGTGCCACCTTTTAAACTGTTCATGCCCAACTGAATATTATTACGTTCTTCGATTTATCGTTGAATCAGGCAGCGAATTTTCTCCCCAAGAAAGAGTTTGGATGCGGATCAGTGTAGAGTCACCAGTCAAACATATACCCGAGAGTCTTTGTCATTACCATCATAAAAGATATATAAAAACTACACTCAAATCACTTTGGCTGAATCCAAAAACCCTAGGCGATTTTCGTGATCAATTTACCCTTTGGCTTCTCCTCGGTGAACAACTTGTGCCACACCTCAGGAACCTTCTCGAGCGGCTTCTCGTTCTTAGACAAGTCCTCAACATGAACACCTTCAGCTGGGGAAATCTTGCCGCTTTTGATGACGCTCACAATGTCGTTGACAGCACCCTCAAATTCCGACAAGAAATCAAACACAACAAACCCTTGCACGTTCAAACGGTTGCTGATGATTTCAGTCCAGTTTTTCACCACCAGCTTGGACCCGTCGTTGTATCCGGAAATAGCACCGCAAGCAATGATGTGGCCATACCGTTTGGTGTGGCTCAAGGCAAAGTCCAACATTTCACCGCCGACATTGTCGTAGTAAACATCGAAGTTATCGGCACCAATAAAATCATCGATCTTTTTTTGGTAGTCAGCATCTCTGTAGTTGACACAGAGGTCGGCACCCAAAGACTCGACCCATTTGCACTTTTCTTCAGAACCTGCAATACCAACCACCTTAGAGGCCTTGAAAAAATGCTTGGCGAGCTGCACAGCCATGGATCCAGTGGCACCAGAAGCAGCAGATATAAGCACGCTTTGGCCCTCCTTCAATTGGCCCACTTTTTTCAATCCAAAGTAGGCAGTCAATCCAGTAAGCCCAATAGCAGATAAATACCACTCATATGGGATGGACTTGTCAACTTTAGTACGGGCTTCCGTGTCGGGAATAACAAGCTCTTCCGACCAATTGACCAAAGTACTTACGACATCGCCCTTGGAATATTTGCTCGATTTGGACTCGATAACCTCAGCCAATCCCAAAGATCTCACAGGATCTCCCTTTAAAATGGGAGGCATATACTGTCTGGCAGGGTCCTGGCCGGCCCTGATCCACGTTCTTTGTGTTGGATCGTTGGACAAGTACAACACCTTAAGATGCAACTCGCCGTCCTTCAATTCCGGGATGTTGGTGTCCACCATTTTGAACGTGGAGTCATTTTGGCCCCATTTCAAGTTGACCGCTCCGGTAGGAGGTGTTTCAAGGACAATTTGTGATACCATAGTGTGTGTGTGGACAGATGAGAAGAGCAGCTATCTGAATATACCAATTGGTTGGTTTTATAAACCCTTGCTGTTTTGCTGGCACGGGCTGCAAACTTTATACTATTGAATGGTGGAGAATGGTTTGCGCTTGTGAGTGCATGTAACGTGAGGTCGCAGCATACCCACTGGCTGCTTAGTAACGTTTCGCGGTTGAATTTCCGGGTGATTCCATGAGCGGCAACGGATTTAGTTAACTCCGGTGGAGGCTAACTTTGCGGGTAGTCAATACCATTCCGAAATATCCGCCGAGGTGCCTTTAAGAAAAGAGGTGACTAAACGGGCCGTGTGATTATGAGCTTGAACGGACGGGTGATCGGCTCGGAGATAACTTCCCGTTGATTGATAAAACACTGACTTGAGGTTGAAACGGGGAAATTTTCTGTTTCCAGTTTTTTTTTTCTTTTTTGTTTTTTGGTGTCCATGGTACTTCGTATTGGTGGAGGTGTCCCGAATTTTACCTCAGGGCTCAGGCGCCGAAGTAGAATTCATCAGGAGCCCCCAAAATTTTCGGGAGTAAAATGTGCGCTGGTGCTTAACGTGTACTCACCAAGGTTAAACCTGAAGGCCCATTTTCCCCAATATTGGGACTGGATTGCGAGGCATTTCGCGGAATAGGGGAATCGATTTATTTAGAGGAAATTAGAATCACACTACACGTGAGGCAAGGAGTAAGAGAGGGTTGATTTTAGACTTGGGGAATTCAGAGTTTTGAGATTTCGAGCTAGCCGCCAAGAAGCAGGGCAAAGTACCTAACTGGTTGGATATTTTAAGCCTCGAGATTCGGAGCCCCCGCGGTTATATTTACGAAAAGAAAAAACAAACAAAAAAAAAAAAAAAAGGATAGACGATGCAATAGTTAGTATGGGAAACCGCCTGTTTTTACGTTTTGTTCTCCACCTTCGCCTTCTCTTTGATTTTGGGAATCGCAAAAAAAAAAAAAAAAGTCGTCAGTAAAATGGCACCTTCAAGTTTGGATAAACTTGAGTAGCCGCTTTTAGGCCATGTTTCCAGCTTGCACCCAGTTATTTCTTCAATTCACTGAATAAGAGTATGTTTTGCGAGACCCCCTAAGACTATAATCAAAATATCGATGTTATCGCGATTGACTAAACGGGGTCATCAATAAATACGCCAGACATATCCTATTCTCTTTTCAGCGTCCATGTAGACGTCGTGATGCCTCCAGTACCTTTCTTTTGACTAACTCCAACCGTTTTGACTCTTTTTTGGGGCCGAGCTGAGCCCTTTGTTGTAACTAAGACACACCATGAAACCGTATTTCCCAATGCGGTTAATAAGTCCCTTTTGTTCTGATCAGTTTCTATGCGCCGAATTTGCTATGTAATTAGCGGTCCGCTACGGCTCCATCCCTCTTTATTAGCTCTTTAAGGTGGTACGACGTAACGGGAATGCTTCGTTTACTGAAGTCGTCGACTTACCTGGCATAGATGTTGGTGGTCTCTTGCTTCCTCCGAAATTCGTCACATTTACCTTCTGAACGGGTTCATGTGCTGCTGAAACCTTTTAAGTTGTTTCGAATCAACGTTAGCGGATTAAATAAAAATATGTCAAAAGTTATCGAGTGATGGAATCGTTGAATTGAATAACCTAGAAGTTATATTTATGAGAACACTGCTTTAAGCATTCCCTTTGAAAGCCAAGAATGCACTAGCACTGGAAGAGGTAAGAGATGAAAATATCTGGTGAAAAAGAAGAAAGTAAACCGGGAAGGTTTCTTTCTTTCTTTCTTTCTTTCTTTCTTTCTTTCTTTCTTTCTTTCTTTCTTTCTTTCTTTCTTTCTTTCTTTCTTTCTTTCTTTCTTTCTTTCTTTCTTTCTTTCTTTCTTTCTTTCTTTCTTTCTTTCTTTCTTTCTTTCTTTCTTTCTTTCTTTCTTTCTTTCTTTCTTTCTTTCTTTCTTTCTTT